>OY744602.1:80634214-80804214 GCA_963556255.1 Allolobophora icterica | reverse complement strand
GCAAAACTATTAATGCGCGGACGCGATAGACTAGATCCAATGATTGCTTGTTTCGTTAGATGCAGCGCGCTCACGTACCTTGGACTGGATGACTGTATAAGGGCTAATCCGCAGTATATATTATATATAAAGAGTAGCTAGGCCTATACATGTTCACTGCAAGCGCACAGAACAAGCTTCCACAGCGTGCATTAGCCTTTACCAACCTGACCGGAATAAATTTAGGTATATATGTACCCAGATGTATGTAGGCATATATATGTCATTCATATACCAAAGGCAGGTACATATACATGTATACAACATTGTAGTCCCAGCAACGTAACTAGATATTTTCGTTTGGGGGTGGGGTGGGCTTAAGCCTTGAGCATGGCAAAATTTATACAGTTTTCGTACGAATTTTTAGCCGTAAGCATACAACAGCTTGATTTGTTTTGGGGGGCTTCAGCTTCGCTTTAGGGGCTTAAGCCCCCCAAGCCCAACGCTAGTCACGTCGCTGTGTAGGCCCCTATATGCCTAGCTGAATCATAGATAAAGACCTGTATATGTATTTCATACATATATACCTATGGATTGTATTTATATCATTATATACCTAAGCTATAAATGCATACAAGCACGCTTAGTCAGCTTATATATCCCAATCCGTCGGCATAAACAAAGGATAAATTAACATTGCGTAAACACAACTTAAACTCTACGAGCATGTATATTGGCACGCCTTGATTGATGAAGATTGACGGTGATTGATTCAATTGCGCAATTGACTATGTGATCAATGGCATCTTGACCTATAGATCTAAACGCAACATTACGGCTGCAGCGAGGAGCGTTATCGGCGATATATGAATGTCTAGACTCTAGAAGACCATGCAACTTCGTGTTACTTATTTTACCATATGATATATGGTCAAGATGAGGTTTTTCAGAACATTTCATTCAGATGAACCTCATTTAAAGGTTCACAAGTCAGCTGTAGTAGTAGCTAGGCTATACCATGGAAATAAGTCTTTAATTACTGTAGGTCTACTGATAATTGCCAACGAAAAATGGCTCTTCAATTACATATTCACTGATGGTCGCCGAGGATAGGTTATCAATTACCGGGGTACAAGTCTACTGATGGTTGCTATGTTATCACTGGGATTCTGAAGGTTCTCATGGTTGCGACAAATAGGTCATCAACTACCAGTCCACTGATGATTGTCATGGATCAATGAACAGATCACTGATGGTTGTCATGGATACGTTATCAATTACTGATCTGCTGATGGTTGCGATTGATAGATATCTAACGATAGTAATCGTAATCGTAATCTCCAAACTTCTAAAGCGCCACTCGAAGGCCAAGCGCAGGACACTAGCCTATTCACGAGCGCTATGACAACAATCACGATGTGATTGATGTCTTTTGCAATTGTCACGAATGTATGTGCATGCTGTGGCCATTGTCGTGGCGAAGGAAGACAACAGGGTACAGGGTGATAACTCTTCAAGAGTCTAAACTAATCTAATGGCTTCTACATGACCCTTATCGTAATGCAAAAGGCATGAGTATACGTATAGTCGCTTAGCCTTGGTCTGCATCTGACCAGCGCATGCGCATAAGCCATATCATATAGTTATCGAAAGCTTCCTCTGAACCTGCAGATAACGCTCTATAGATGCAGGAACCTTGTGTTCACGGTCCATTTGCTCCCATCGTCACCATAGCGAAATCTACTTACTTGTGCACGCGGTTGTTGAACGATCCACTTTGGCTGAAATCATTGGCGTTCATGTCAAGTAAGACGAATAGCAGAGTCTGATTTATGTAGATGATGGTTTTACTAAACGTAGGCCTATATCAGCACATGTATATTGACCGGCCTAGGCAAGGATTCTGCGGCCTAGGTAAGGTATAAAACTATAAACTACACAAGCGTTAAAGACGCACAGATCTCCCATGCAGCGTGTAACGCTAGAACAGTCATGGACCCTGCAGCCCTTATGCAAAGACTATTACATAGGTCTACAGGTGGCCGCAACGAATAGAAGATTCGGTTTACTGATACAGGCAGAAAACCAAACGCAGTGAGTAATGCTAAGGTCAATAATATCAGCATTGCAAGAATAAACTATTGAGAATTCCGCCACTGCGGTTTTCGAGTGGTGCCAGTATTATCAAGCCTTGATTAAAGAGGAGGGCGACGATAATCATATGGGTTATGATAGAGCGTCATTAAGCAGAAACCACAACAACAGACTGTTGACCAAATAGGCCATTTACTTATTTACTTACTAACATTTCGTTCGCCTTCTTCTGGAAATAGGAATCTGAAAAAGGACGTACATGTGCACGGAGAACTGGATGAACGGAGAGAAAGGAAATAATTTATTCGTTCCCATCGCTGTGATATATCGGGAGTCAGGAACCCATTATGATGATGATGATGATGATGAGGAGGATGATGATGATGATGATGATGATGATGATGAGGATCATGATGATGATGATGATGATGAGGATGATGATGATGAAGAGGAGGAGGAGGTGGAAGAGGAGGAGAAGGAAAAGCAAAGGGGATGACAACGACGACGACGACGACGATGATGATGATGATGACAACGACGGCAACGATGACGATGATGACCAAGACAGTATGAGTGCCACTTGAGCAAAATAAGCAGTTACTGCCAGCTGTACAAATCCTGTCGTCCGTCCAATAGATGCGGTCAATTGTAAGCAGACAAGCGTGGCCGATTGTTGTGAGGTGAATTTGACTTTGTTAATTCAAACTGCATAAAATTCAGATCGTTAGGTTCATTTGTATGTCATTTAGTCATTTAGCCCAGATACACAAGCATAGCCCTACGTGATTATTCCGGCTGACTTGTCTTTGTGGTCTTTACACGCACAGAAGCTCGGACTTTGCCCGACAACTATAATTATATGCAGCACCACACAGGCACATGATAATACGTGCAACTCTATAGGTTATGAAGAAGCCGGATTAACCTCTTGTGTATCTGTATAGATCTATACATGGAGCATATCTGCACTGATCCTCAAATATATATATATATATATTATATATATATATATAATAACAACAACAACAACAATTTTTATGGCGCCGTAACATAGCCTTGTCGTTACAGGGGTACCTCACAGCCACACACACACACACACACACACACATATATATATATATATATATATATATATATATATATATATATATATATATATATATATATATATATATATATATATATATATATATATATATATATATAGTCCTTTGTCCTACACATCGAATTTTATTGCTTATAATAATAAGCTATGCCAATATTATACAGAAATAACTGTATGTATAACCTGCACTTCACATAGATAAGCTGTTTATGCCTAATGCTTTCATGAATTGAGGGGAATGCTTTAGTGCGACGGCCTTTCCAGAATCTGTCATATCAGCTCAATAGATCTCGATGACAGACTTGCACACGTATGCATCCATTTCGTGCAGGTCTATATCACCAGCGCATACACTAATGCATCTGTATGCAGATAGGGAGGCTGCAGTGTAAGCAGCAGCAGCAAACGCTTATGAAGAGTGCACTTGATGCGATGATGATGATTATGGCGATGTCATTAACCTGTCGCTTTTGAATTAGTCGAGAAGTTGACGCTGGTCTATTTGCAGACTCAAGCATCCATGAATGCAACGCATGCACCTGTATAATAATCATGGTCTATGTGCCTCTACATAGTCATAAAGGGATAGACCTTTTCTTAGGCCTCTTCGTATAGGCTTAGGCTATCTATAGGCCCAATTACAGGAGTGCGGCTTTGAAATGAACGCTGAAATAATAGTTCCTATTTTAGGCAAAATTTTGCGCTCAAAAGACCTCTCTTAAAACAAAAGTATAGACAAAATAATTGCAAACTATCATGCAATGCAAGTTGGGAAACGGATACTAAAATTTGCCCCCTCACTCCCCCTCGTGTGAACTTGTTACACAGATTGTGTGAATATAATCTTCCTGGTAAATTCAATAATTACGTCGAAAATAATTATATCCTGTATTGTTTGAATAATATAAGAGACGTACAACGTAAATCAGAGGCAAAGGTGCGTGTGTGAGCGTGTACGTGTGTGCGTATCTGTCCGTGCGTGCATGAGTGTGTGTGTGTGTGTGTGTGTGTGTGTGTGTGTGTGTGTGTGTGTGTGTGTGTGTGTGTGTGTGTGTGTGTGTGCGTGCGTGTTTGCATGCTTGCGTGGGTAGATGCGTGCTGTGTGTGTGTGTGTGTGTGTGTGTGTGTTGGTAGGCAGGTGTGTCGTGTGTGTGTTTGTGTGTGTGTGTGTGTGTGTGTGTGTGCGTGTGTGTGTGTGTGTGCGTGTTTGTAGCTGAACTAATCTGGCATAGCTTGTAATTGCCTTTGCGATTTGTGCGATCGATAAGAGATGCAATTATCGATCGAAGCTGCTATTCTCGAGTTGTGTAAACATTAAACATGTTGTGATCAGCACTCGACGCAGCTGAAAATAACCCTGGGACATTTTGACATTCTTGGTACTGGCCTAAAAATTAAGGATGACGATGGAAAAGAATGGGGGACAAAGAGGATGAAGAGGAGAGAATGAAGAGGCGAAGAACTTTAGGCTACAGTAAGAAATGCCTCAAGAAACACTTCGAGCAAACCTGTGATCCAGTCATGCATCGTCGCTATTGCGTTCCTAAGGACGCGTCAGCCTATAATATCGTAATTGTAATTGTGGTCGTAAATTTCCATAGCGTCTTTTGAAATAAACTAACTCTCTATGTTAGTCTAACTCAAGATCATGCTAACTTGAGCACAAAGCGTCAGATGTTTTAGGCTACCGTGAGAAATACCTCAAAAAACAGATTTTTTTCTTTATTGGAGTTCAGGAGCAGGACTAAGATGGAAATGTGTACACCCACAAAAGATGTATACTCACTGCGCCCCAGGGCACACAATAGAATTATACCTAATGCTGACTCTTTAGCTCGCAAAACCTTTCATTCGAATGTTATATGCTTAAATTAATATTATGAACTGTGTACACCAAAATGCGGTTAGCAGTTGGTTTTGAATAAAGGATATACTTACTTACTTACTTACTTAAATGACTAAGATGATGATCCACTTAGTAGTAATTTAAGTGCACGTGGCTACCACAAGAACAAGGAGATATTGCTTTCTTTAACAGTTAGGGCTAAATCTTCAATATATTTTCACGGATCATGTGTTGTAAGTCACATGATCCGCAGACTCAGTAGAGTCCTTCAAATCCAAACGTGAGACTTATCCGTTTTCTAAGACCTATTCTGCTTAGTTAATTGGCTCTGAGGTGCACCTGTAACGTTAAACATGCCCTGTGTGGGAATCTGTCAACTTAACTCTCTCTACATGTCCAAACCATCGGAGTCTTCGTTGAACGACTTTGTCCAGCAGAGTTGTTTTGATGCCTAATGATTGTCTTATGTCATCGTTTCTTATTTTATAATAAGAAATAATGGACATGTAGAATATCAAAACAATTATCACAATGGGCGGCACAATTAAGAAGCGCATGTTCAATATTAACAAAAATGTGTTACATTTCATTTTCTTTTCAATGTACAATTATTTTCAACAAAAAAACAAGTGACATGCAGTGGCAAACTTTACGCACACTGAAATCCAGTAACACCCAGTGAAACCCAAAAATAACTAATGAAACCCAATAATAGCCCATATCTAATTAAACCAATAAGATGCTAATAAATGATATCCAATGAAGCTAAATTAAATCGATGATAATTATCTGATAAATATCTAATAAATCTAATAAAATATTTTGACTAAAAATCTTGCTATGTAGTACAAAATTGTATTCAATTTATATATCAAAGCATTTATAGGGTTTACATCTCATATAGTTTTCCAGATCTGTGTGTCCATCGTACGATAAAAGCTCTGGAATGTGTTGAATGTAACTGAAGCTGCCTGGGGCCTGCATCGGGCGAAATTCGATGGGAGGCCGTTCGCAGACCTCCCTACTCAAGCTGCCTAAGGCCTGCATTGGGTGAAGCCAGATGCAGGCACACGGGTTCTGCTAACTATGTCTGAGAGGTCTACGCTGACCTCCCAAAGGCCTGCATTGGGCGAAGACTGACGCAATGTAACACGGGCGCTGCTAACCAAGTCTGTCTCTGCCTCCCTCCCCCTTCTTTATACCTTCCTCCCGGCATCACTCCCTCGTGTGTCACTCGATATTACGGGAGGTTTATGGGAGGAGGAGCAAGGACGAGGCGAAGACTGATTAGCCTAAACATCGATTGATCACGTGCAATACACGAACAACAACAAATAAAGGACAAATACTATATTGTTCGTAAGTAGTCCTTGATAATTTCTTCTAACAGTTCACAAGACGTAGGCCTAATAAAACGGGAAAATATTACATTGTTGGTAAATAGTCCTTAAACATTTCGTGATCCCATAAATGAAGAAAGTCCCCAAGACCGACGATTACTTTTAAATCGTCAGCGACGGCAAAGATGGATGGCTCGACAAAGCCAAAAACATCTCGAAATTTTACTCGCAGTGTGACTTATAATCAAGCATTCCAATAAACAAATTCCTTTCTTTTCCAATTAATCCATTCATTTCTTTTTCAACCCGACATGTGACGGGAAAATACTCTAGTTGCCTTTATAATACCTCTCTATGCGACGATCACGCATCACCTACTGCAAGTAGTTCGCCAGAAACGAAGCCTTATAAATTTCATTTTACCAATAGGGCCTATAACACACATTGCCGAACATATTATTTTTGTTCCAAAGTAACCAAACACCATGATTCAAGATACAATAAAAAATTTGATGTAGGCACCGCATATAGACAGAATAGCAGTTATGCAAATAAATCTTTCTGTGCCTAATCTATATGTTGATCTACATTGCTCTACTTAGGATCGTCCAAGTGCCTGACGATTTCATAAGCAACTCACCTATTTGATGGATTCGACGCAAGTTCTAATGAAAACTCAAACCTACCTGCTTCCAGCAGACTTGACATTCTGCCAGTCGTTGGCGGCATTCTTCCGTTCGTTGGCGGCATTCTATCAGTCGTTGGCGGTGCAGATATTGATGCAGGGGACAACTATAGCGCGCCATGGCAGATGCCTTAGCAGCCGTGTCTTAACCGACAGTGCCAGGACCAGGAGTGACAGAGTCCAGAACCATGGGCGGCGATCCCGGGGGGGGGTCGCAGGGGACAAGACCCCCCACCTTTAAGGGTGGGGGGACACGCCATACATCGGACCCCCCAAATTTTGAAGATACATGAAAAAAGGTCAAGAAATACAATTGTGTGTGAGGGCGAAAAAGAGTTTTGAGTGCCTTTTTGACGAGAAAAGTTGTTTTGAGCAGAAGTGTCCCCCCCCAAATAAAGAAAAAATTAGAAGTTAATAAATTGTTTAAGAGAAGGGAAAAGGAAGAGAAGGAAAAAAGGTCGAGAACAATTCTTTGAAACGAATACGTAGAAAAAAAGTCGTGAGTTACGAGTTATTTTGGAAAAGTCACGAAAGTAGGTTGAAGATAAAAAAAAGGTCATCAACTTTTTTTGAACATGAGATGGAAAATTTTTTGGAGTTTTTTGAACATGAGGTCGTGGGAAAAAGGTGTACGGATGGAAAAATTTAGCACTGGGAAAAATTTTTGGAAGAAAGAGGTTAATGATTAAACAAAGAAAAGAAAAATTTTTTTGGGACAACTTTTAAAAAAAAGGTCGTCGACGAGATTGTGGCCAACTTTGTCCCCCCCACCTCTCAGACAAGATCGCCGCCACTGCTTCGGGCTACGACTAACAACACAAAGCTAAAACACAAAATCTACTCCTATGCTTACGGGTTTTTACGCCACGCCAGAGGCCTTCGGGCTACGACTAACAACACAAAGCTAAAACACAAAATCTACTACTATGCTTACGGGTTTTTACGCCACGCCAGAGGCCTTCGGGCTACGACTAACCGCACAAAACTAAAACACAAAATCTACTACTATGCTTACGGGTTGTTACGCCACGCCAGAGGCCTTCGGGCTACGACTAACCGCACAAAACTAAAACACAAAATCTACAACTATGCTTACGGGTTTTTACGCCACGCCAGAGGCCTTCGGGCTACGACTAACAACACAAAGCTAAAACACAAAATCTACTACTATGCGTACGGGTTTTTACGCCACGCCAGAGGCCCTCGGACTACGACTAACCAAACAAACTAAAACACAAATCTACTACTATGCTTACGGGTTTTTACGCCACGCCAGACGCCTTCGGGCTACGACTAACAACACAAAGCTAAAACACAAAATCTACTACTATGCTTACGGGTTTTTACGCCACGCCAGAGGCCTTCGGGCTAAGACTAACCGCACAAAACTTAAACACAAAATCTACTACTATGCTTACGGGTTTTTACGCCACGCCAGAGGCCTTCGGACTACGACTAACCAAACAAACTAAAACACAAAATCTACTACTATGCTTACGGGTTTTTACGCCACGCCAGAGGCCTTCGGGCTACGACTAACAACACAAAGCTAAAACACAAAATCTACTCCTATGCTTACGGGTTTTTACGCCACGCCAGAGGCCTTCGGGCTACGACTAACCGCACAAAACTTAAACACAAAATCTACTACTATGCTTACGGGTTTTTACGCCACGTACGCCAGAGGCCTTCGAACTACGACTAACCAAACAAACTAAAACACAAAATCTACTACTATGCTTACGGGTTTTTACGCCACGCCAGAGGCCTTCGGGCTACGACTAACAACACAAAGCTAAAACACAAAATCTACTACTATGCTTACGGGTTTTTACGCCACGCCAGAGGGCTTCGGGCCATGGGCGGCGATCCCGGGGGGTTGCAGGGGACAAGACCCCCCACCTTTAAGGGTGGGGGGACACGCCATACATCGGAACCCCAAATTTTGAAGATACATGAAAAAAGGTCAAGAAATGCAATTGTGTGTGAGGGCGAAAAAGAGTTTGGAGTGCCTTTTTGACGTGAAAAATTGTTTTGAGCAGAATTAAGTGTCCCCCCAAAATAAAGAAAAAATTAGAAGTTAATAAATTGTTTAAGAGAAGGGAAAAGGAAGAGAAGGAAAAAAAGGTCGAGAACAATTCTTTGAAACGAATACGTAGAAAAAAAGTCGTGAGTTACGAGTTATTTTGGAAAAGTCACGAAAGTAGGTTGAAGATAAAAAAAAGGTCATCAACTTTTTTTGAACATGAGATGGAAAATTTTTTGGAGTTTTTTGAACATGAGGTCGTGGGAAAAAGGTGTACGGATGGAAAAATTTAGCACTGGGAAAAATTTTTGGAAGAAAGAGGTTAATGATTAAACAAAGAAAAGAAAAATTTTTTTGGGACAACTTTTAAAAAAAAGGTCGTCGACGAGATTGTGGCCAACTTTGTCCCCCCCACCTCTCAGACAAGATCGCCGCCACTGCTTCGGGCTACGACTAACAACACAAAGCTAAAACACAAAATCTACTCCTATGCTAACGGGTTTTTACGCCACGCCAGAGGCCTTCGGGCTACGACTAACAACACAAAGCTAAAACACAAAATCTACTACTATGCTTACGGGTTTTTACGCCACGCCAGAGGCCTTCGGGCTACGACTAACCGCACAAAACTAAAACACAAAATCTACTACTATGCTTACGGGTTGTTACGCCACGCCAGAGGCCTTCGGGCTACGACTAACCGCACAAAACTAAAACACAAAATCTACAACTATGCTTACGGGTTTTTACGCCACGCCAGAGGCCTTCGGGCTACGACTAACAACACAAAGCTAAAACACAAAATCTACTACTATGCGTACGGGTTTTTACGCCACGCCAGAGGCCCTCGGACTACGACTAACCAAACAAACTAAAACACAAATCTACTACTATGCTTACGGGTTTTTACGCCACGCCAGACGCCTTCGGGCTACGACTAACAACACAAAGCTAAAACACAAAATCTACTACTATGCTTACGGGTTTTTACGCCACGCCAGAGGCCTTCGGGCTAAGACTAACCGCACAAAACTTAAACACAAAATCTACTACTATGCTTACGGGTTTTTACGCCACGCCAGAGGCCTTCGGACTACGACTAACCAAACAAACTAAAACACAAAATCTACTACTATGCTTACGGGTTTTTACGCCACGCCAGAGGCCTTCGGGCTACGACTAACAACACAAAGCTAAAACACAAAATCTACTCCTATGCTTACGGGTTTTTACGCCACGCCAGAGGCCTTCGGGCTACGACTAACCGCACAAAACTTAAACACAAAATCTACTACTATGCTTACGGGTTTTTACGCCACGTACGCCAGAGGCCTTCGAACTACGACTAACCAAACAAACTAAAACACAAAATCTACTACTATGCTTACGGGTTTTTACGCCACGCCAGAGGCCTTCGGGCTACGACTAACAACACAAAGCTAAAACACAAAATCTACTACTATGCTTACGGGTTTTTACGCCACGCCAGAGGGCTTCGGGCCATGGGCGGCGATCCCGGGGGGTTGCAGGGGACAAGACCCCCCACCTTTAAGGGTGGGGGGACACGCCATACATCGGAACCCCAAATTTTGAAGATACATGAAAAAAGGTCAAGAAATGCAATTGTGTGTGAGGGCGAAAAAGAGTTTGGAGTGCCTTTTTGACGTGAAAAATTGTTTTGAGCAGAATTAAGTGTCCCCCCAAAATAAAGAAAAAATTAGAAGTTAATAAATTGTTTAAGAGAAGGGAAAAGGAAGAGAAGGAAAAAAAGGTCGAGAAAAATTCTTTGAAACGAATAGGTAGAAAAAAAGTCGTGATTTACGAGTTATTTTAAAAAGGCATCGAAAAGTCACGAAAGTAGATTGAAGACTAAAAAAAAGATCATCAACTTTTTTTGAACATGAGATGGAAAATTTTTAGAATTTTTTTGAACATGAGGTCGTGGGAAAAAGGTGTATGGAAAAATTTAGCACTGGGAAAAATTTTTGGAAGAAAGAGGTTAATGACTAAAAAAAAAATCGGAGATGAAATGGAAATTTTTTTTGGAGTCGAAATGGGAAAAATTTTTTTGGGGGGGACAACTTTTAAAAAAAGGTCGTCGACGAGATTGTGGCCGACTTTGTCCCCCCCACCTCTCAGACAAAATCGCCGCCACTGCTTCGGGCTACGACTAACAACACAAAGCTAAAACACAAAATCTACTACTATGCTTACGGGTTTTTACGCCACGCCAGAGGCCTTTGGGCTACGACTAACCGCACAAAACTAAAACACAAAATCTACTCCTATGCTTACGGGTTTTTACGCCACGCCAGAGGCCTTCGGGCTACGACTAACAACACAAAGCTAAAACACAAAATCTACTACTATGCTTACGGGTTTTTACGCCATGCCAGAGGCCTTCGGGATACGACTAACAACACAAAGCTAAAACACAAAATCTACTCCTATGCTTACGGGTTTTTACGCCACGCCAGAGGCCTTCGGGCTACGACTAACCAAACAAAACTTAAACACAAAATCTACTACTATGCTTACGGGTTTTTACGCCACGCCAGAGGCCTTCGGACTACGACTAACCAAACAAACTAAAACACAAAATCTACTACTATGCTTACGGGTTTTTACGCCACGCCAGAGGCCTTCGGGATACGACTAACAACACAAAGCTAAAACACAAAATCTACTACTATGCTTACGGGTTTTTACGCCACGCCAGAGGCCTTCGGGCTACGACTAACAACACAAAGCTAAAACACAAAATCTACTAGTCTACTATGCTTACGGGTTTTTCCGCCACACCCAAGGCCTTCGGGCCATGGGCGGCGATCCCGGGGGGGGGTCTCAGGGGACAAGACCCCCACCTTTAAGGGTGGAGGGGACACGCCATACATCGGACCCCCCCCAATTTTGAAGATACATGAAAAAAGGTCAAGAAATGCAATTGTGTGTGAGGGCGAAAAAGAGTTTTGAGTGCCTTTTTGACGAGAAAAGTTGTTTTGAGCAGAAGTGTTCCTCTCAAAATAAAGAAAAAATTAGAAGTTAATAAATTGTTTAAGAGAAGGGAAAAGGAAGAGAAGGAAAAAAAGGTCGAGAAAAATTCTTTGAAACGAATAGGTAGAAAAAAAGTCGTGAGTTACGAGTTATTTTGAAAAGGCATCGAAAAGTCACGAAAGTAGGTTGAAGACTAAAAAAAGTCATCAACTTTTTTAGGAGATGAAATGGAAATTTTTTTGGGAGTTGAAATGGGAAAAAAAATTTTTGGGACAACTTTAAAAAAAGGTCGTCGACGAGATTGTGGCCGACTTTGTCCTCCCCCACCTCTCAGACAAGATCGCCGCCACTGTCCAGAACCGTTACTATCAGACTGCAATGGCTTTCGATGTAGAGCAACGTAATAATGACGGATCGTACAAATCCCAGCCACCAGATCTGACAGTGACTAAGTACTGACAATGCCAATTCTCAAACTGACACGGGCCGAAACGGCCGTCAGGGCCGATACTGCTGCTGGGCTCTCCAGGCTGCCAGGTTGCCAGGCTTCCAGGATGGACGGTGCCAAAACTGCCGGAGTTCTCTGGCCTGTGTAATTTATCGACAAGGTGAAGTTGTATACACTTATATAGCGCCTTACTTGAGTAGCTTTAAGTCGATTAAACATCGCAAGAAATGTAATATCTAGGTCTAGAAAACAGCCTGGTATTTTTTCCAGGTTATCTGGCTTTCTGAAGCCAGAAATAATGGTCGATCGAAGGCAGCCATCTTCGATTTGGGATATTATACTTCAACAAGAAGTGAAGACGGCGTCTGAGGTTGAATACCTTCAAGGACAGTTAGCTTACATATACGGTTTGCGAGTTGAACGAAGTGACAGTGCAAGAAACGTGCGAAATAATCGTCGATCGAAGGCGGAGATCTTCGATCTTGTTATGGCTGTAGGCCTATGCATGAAAATGCTTCAGTGTAATGGTGTCCCTTTACCACACAAGATCTGCTTATCTATGTGTATACGTCGTATATATATATATAGTTGAGTTTGACGGTTCCATTAGGTGCTGAGTGATGTTTAATATATTGTGGTAATTTAGACCGCTAAAGTGTATTAATCAACCAGGATCCAAACCAGCATCCAGAGTGATAAAATTATCTTAGATTATGGGATATATATGTGATTCGAGATTATGGATGTCGATGTGTAAGAATCTGATTGAATGTATTAAATCAGAAATGAGCAATGAAAAACTGCCGTCTGCTTGAATGAGAAAGATTGTGAGTTGGACTCTTAACTGCTTGGTAACAAGACACCGTGAGAAACAGTGAAAATCCATATACTTCGGGTCTTTCGAAAAAATCGAATTACATGTGTCGTTTAGTAGCAGATGTGAGGACGGAATAGACACCCAATCTGTTGGAACGTTTAGCGTTTCGAACTGTCAAAGTGTGCGTCATTCTACTGTCTGAGGTGTAATACCTTCAAGGATAGTTGCATGTACAGTTTGAGAGTTGTACGAAGTGACAATGACAAGAACGTGCGAAGTAATCGTCGACTGAAGGCAGCGATCTTCGATCTGGGATATAATACTTCAACAAGAAGTGAACTTTGAACTGAACTTTCAGCCAACGATGGGGGTCCCAAGGTATGCGATGGTAAATTTCGAATGTGGAACGCCAAAGTTCTACTTAGGCCTACCTGCATCTATCTGCGAGTCGGTCAACTGGATATTCGGTGTCTCTCCTGGCTCGAGTTGTGCTCCATCGATTGAAGACATCCGTTCTGCCAGACAGACTTTCGCGGGTGACACATCCGGTCGTCGCCAATTTTCACGCATAGCCTACTACAAGTAGTTCGCTACAAACGAAGCCCAATAGAATTTTTTTTTTACCAATATAACGCACATTGCAGAACATATAATTTTGGTTCTCAAGTAACCAACCATGACAAGTCTCAAGACAAAATATAAATTAGATGTAGGCAGTTATAGGGGTCTGCGAGTAGGCCTATACTCCAGAATGGCCAAGCTCTTCGGATAGCTTGTAAGAGCTGGAGGGATAATTTTTTCTCGGGCGTTAAATCATAATAATTATGTTAGAAAATTCGACTAATAAAAATTTGTAATGGGTATCGTAATATAATAATAACTATTTTACGGTCAATGAGGGGTTGAAAAATAAAATGAATGGATTGATAGGAAGAGAAAAGAATTTGTTTATTAGAATGCTTGAATATAAGCCACAATGCGAGTGAAAATTCGAGCTGTTTCCGGATTTGTCGAGCCATCCATCTTTGCCGTGCCTGACGATTTAAAAGAAATCGTCGGTATTGGGGGACTTTCTTCATTCATGAGACAACGAAATTGTTAAAGGATTATTTACCAACAATATAGTATTTTCCCGTTTAATTACGTCTTGTGGACTGTTAGAAGAAATTATCAAGGACTATTTACGAACAATAGAGTATATGCCATTTAGGCCTATTTGTTGTTGTTCGTGTATTGCACGTGATCAATCGATGTTTAGGCTAATCAGTCTTCGCCTCGTTCTTTCTTCCCTCCGGGACCCTCCCCCTCAACCTCCCGTCATATCGTGTGCCATTGACAGAGTGATGCGCACGTGATGAACGTTGCTCAGAAGATGCGAATAACAACTATCCCAAAAGCAGTTTCAATTTCTCTCTGTCATTCAAGCAATCTGTGAAGCAAACTGGAATATCTAGATAGGCAATAGACCAATACATCACAATTAGCGGGATTTCCCGTAGGCTTACATATGATAATTCTTAGTTTTCGAGGTAATTGACAATTTAAAGCGTGACAATTTAATGGTGAAATCAGCAAGACACTTCATAACAGGTCTGATTTCTAACATAGAAAAAATGTATCTGACATTGTGAACGAAGACTACACCTAGCAGTGCATTTTTTAACATGTTGACTGGTGGGGAAATTCCCCACCAGCCCTCTCGAATTCCCCACCAGTCCTTGCCCTTTTCCCCACCAGTGAATTGTGCCCTTTTTAGTTCCATTAATTTTTTGTCATTTTCTGTAAAATTATAAGTGCAAGTGTTCGAACCACTATAGTGATTATATTGATTTAATTCACTTACACTGTTTGCTACATGGTACTGTCATGGGCGTCTTTGTTTAGGCGTAGGCTATTCTTGAAAATTTAACATATAGAGTTCTGTCTTGGTAATATGGAATTTCATATTGTCGACCCCGAGACCCTGAATTCATTCATTCGTGTCGACTAATTGGTATCGTATTCCCTTTACCAGCGGCTCTTGTGTTGTTTTTAGCCGATCGCTTCGAGATAACAGGTCGGGCTAGTGAAGCGCTTAGTCAGAACGTTATATATAATATATACACACACACAAATATATACATATATATATATATATTACATATGTAATTGACACTGGCTGGAGCGACAGTCTCTAAGACTAAGTAATGAGCTTCTTCCCATGGATGCCAACTAACACACGTTCTGCCAGATTTTTTAAATATACCCCGCTAGCTTAGGAACCAGTTCCAAGCCTGGATGAAGGAGGAATGCGTTTTTAAAAGTCTTGGTCTTGGTCTTGAGACCAAAAGTCTTGGTCTTGGTCTTGAGGTTCAAGGTCTTGGTCTTGAGACTCAAGGTCTTGGTCTTGGTTTTGCAAGACCAAGACCAAGACTTTTGACAATATGATAGTCATATTTAACAAAACGCAAGGATTTAAAAGATTTATCTAATGCAATTGCTTTAGTATTTACATGGTGTGAGTGAGGCTTTACTGTTGTTTTGGACATTTATTTTGACTTCCGGTTATTTACCATGGAACAGACTCACAAGTTGTACATTTTACATCCGGTACTTGAAAAGCTGCTCTGTGTGTCAGTGAATGCAGCACTGTAGAACGTATTTTTCACATGGCAGAATTTTTATGAGGCCCCACAGGTCACATCTTGGTCAGAAACTTCTGAGCGAATTGTTTTTTAAATGCAGCAGGCATTTGGAATAACATTTTGCATGAAGGACTTTTGTAAAATAATACGAATTCGGAATTCTCTGCAGTTTGCATTTGGAGTTGTTTTGTTTGAATAAAATAAAAGATTCATGTTTTAATTAAAATAGCGAGTAGTCCGACATTACTTTTTTTTAGTAAGGAATAGCATGATTTTGTGATTTTTGGGGTACTTTTCTCAGTTTTGGTCTTGAGTTTCAAAGTCTTGGTCTTGGTCTTGGTCTTGAGGTTCAAGGTCTTGGTCTTGGTCTTGGTCTTGAGGTTCAAAGTCTTGGTCTTGAGGTCCAAGGTCTTGGTCTTGAGGTTTAAGGTCTTGACAACAAGACTGGTTGAGAACCCCTGCCCACTGGTGTAAGTATTGACCTGGTGTATAATTTCATTTTTGAAGGGAAACGTGAATCTATATCCACCTTTGACACGCGTAAATTGCCGACTGGAAGGAGTGTAACTAATTAGAATGTCACTACTGGTAACAGAAACACAGAGTCAATTCGTGTTGAAATCGTCGAGGCAGCCTACAACTTCTTGGCTCAACGTCTCGACGCAGAGCAAGACACTGTACTTATGAATATGAAAGATCTTTCGGCCCGAGTCGTTGAGGACTTTGTAACAGCTGGCATTAATTTGTCAGCTAGGTTACTCCCGGGTGATGACGGTGCCTTTGCTGATGAAGCCTGTGAACAATGGAGTACAATTTCAGGTGTTCCATACCTTCCAGCCGGAGCTGATCTTGGATGTTCATTGTCAGTTCGTCTCCGCCAATTGCTACCAGTTACTACGGGGTTAGTGCAGAAGGTATTGTCGGCAATTGCGACCTTGTCACCTCATTCAATGGAAACTGAGAGAACAAGTGTTACTCACAACTTGGTTGTGGACGATCATAGAACTAATATGAACCCTGACATAATCAATGCACGACTTCACAATGCCTTGAACAGAATGAGAACTGCTCATTAGGATCCAAGAATGGCCGTTGTACAGTTTCTTTCTACCGGAAATCGAAGAGAACGCGAACCCAGTTTAGATATTTACTCTAAAAGAGATTTCGTTCATAAATTTTTCAGAGAAGCTGGTCATTTTTTCTAGTTTCTTTAACATTTTGATAATTTGTTTTATTTTTTATAACTTGACTGCTTGAAAGTTCAGATATTTAAAATATATGTCCTTTTCCAAGTTTCTCTGATTCAGTACTGTTTGACTTAAAATCACACACGAAAAATGCCCTTTTTCAAAATTCCCCGCCAGTGGAAATTTCTTAAAAAATCCTCTGACACCTAGCGGGGTTTTCTAATTGAGGAGCCGGCCACCGGCATGTCTGTCTTAGTTTATTGTCTTTATGCACTGCTATTGTATCGCTCCCTAGTCGTAATTGTTATATCTTTTAAATCAACTTTGTCATACCGCTATGAGTGATAAATGAGTAAAATTGTGATTATTGCTATTATACATGGTGAACGACATGATTTTATTCAATGTTTAGCCATATATTAGGGCTTATCTTTTTTTTCTTAATGAATTATTGCGATATAGACATGGCCTGAGATTATGAACGTCCAATAGATATTAAATTATGATTTTTTTTATTTTCATGTGTGTGGGTGCTCGATGGTGTAGTGGTTAGTGTGCTGGACTATCAAACTAGAGGTCAGGGTTCAGATTCCACCAGTGCGGAAATTTGGTTTGAGAAGATTTCTGCTCGATCTGCGCCCCTAGCCAACTCTGCTATAATGAGTACACTATCGGTGGGAAGATGACTCAGCGAGAGAGGGGTGGAATGCCGCCCTCTAATCCCGACGCTAAGAAAAATGATGTTGCTAACATTTCATTCCCATTCCCATGGCTGCTTAAGGGACTGCTCTTCATGTGTTCAATGTTCAGCCATATATAATCTTGTTTTTCTTAATGGATTATGACCATAAAAAAGATTGTATGCATCTAATGAAAATGACAACCTAACCACAGCAGCCCCTGTATGTGCACAACAATGGCTGGTCAGCCAAAAAAGCCCGTAATTACCTTACAGAAAACTTTTAAAATGACAGTTTTTAGCGCAATGCTGCCATAAATTCACAGAAAAGCCTGTATATTTACAGGCTGGTTATTAAAGAAATTGCCCTTTATTTGTTGTTGTTCGTGTACTGCACGTGACCAATCGATGTCTAGGCTAATCAGTCTTCGCGCCTCGTCTTTGCTCCTCCTCCCCCCCCCCGTCATAGTGATGCGCACGTGATGAACGTTGCTCCGAAGATGCGAAAAACAGCTATCCCAAAAGCAGTTTCAATTTCTCTCTGTCATTTAAATTTTAAGCAATCTGTGAAGCAAACTGAAATATCTAGATAGGCAATAAACCAATAAATCACAAGCGGGCTTTCCCGTACATATGATAATTCTTAGTTTTCGAGGTAATTAACAATTTGAAGCGTGAGGATTTAATGGTGAAATCTAGACTTGTTGTCATCGAGACCAATGTCTTGGTCTTGAGTTGACTAGAGTTCGTTTTTAAAAGTCTTGGTCTTAGTCTTGGTCTTAAGGTTCAAAGTCTTGGTTTTGGTCTTGAGGTTCAAAGTCTTGGTCTTGGTGTCGCAAGACCAAGACCAAGACCGGCTGTCAATATGAACAGTCATTTAACAAAAGTCTGAAATGAAAAATAAATATCAAGCCTGTTAGCATCATAATTATAGCCTACGACAAATACCTACGCACGGATACAAGTCCTCTTGGTAAGAAAACCCATCGGCAGCTGCAACTAAGTTATGCTGTATCTGGAAGCCTTGCCGAGACTTGTTTCTGAAGCTAGACGGTCTGATAAACCATGGGAGGATTTAAACGACTCACGATTTGTACATTTACACCCAGTGCTTGAAACGCTACTGTGTGTGCCAGCGACTTCAGCACATGTAGGCCCTATATGGAATTTATTTTTTAACATGGCGAAATTTTTATGAGGCCCCACAAGGCACGTCTTCGTAAGAAAATTCTGAATTCCCTGCAGTTTGCATTTAAAGTTAATTTGCTTGAATAAAATAAAAGACGTTTTCATTAAAATAGCGAGTAGTCCGACTTGACAGTTTTCTTGTAAGGGAAGGAAGTTTTGACCTGAATGTGATTTTTTGGTCTTGGTCTTGGTCTCGAGGTTCAAAGTCTTGGTCTTGGTCTTGAAGTTCAAAGCCTTGATCTTCGTCTTGAGGTTTAAGGTCTTGACAACAGGACTGGTGAAATCAGCAAGACACTTCATAACAGGTCTGATTTCTAACAAGGCTCTGTTCTTCGGCCTCTTTTGGTCATCCTGTACACCAATCCATCACTAAAATTGCAAATCGCTGATCCATAGCCAACATTACCCCGTTCCGCCTCTGTGGAATAGAATCCCGCCATAATATACGACAATTATCTGATCCGATATCGCCAAATCCTCAGATCTTGCCAACTCTTCAAAAGTCTTTCACTCAAAACGGAAAACACTGCACTTTCACAAATCCTATCGTGATTCCTCCTCTGCCACTTGCTTCTCTCGCCGCTTCAATATCTAAGCCCACCATCGACCTAGGCCGTCTGACCGTCTGCATGCCTGCTTGCCTGACTCTTTAGATCTTGACCTGGAGTCGAATTTTACCCTATGCCTGCCTATCGATTTTGTTTTGACTAAGCGCCTGTGAATAAGCTGGTTCCCGTGACTCTGCTTCTTTGGACGCTGTAGAAGTCTCGAGATTACGATTGTCTTGACTCTTCCTGCCCAGAATTACATATCTTTCTCTTAATGTTGCATCTCATCTTCCCTTACCACTCAGTTTTACCTAACTTTACACGTAGGCCTATTAAGTCATTATGGAATGACCTGCCTCTCACTCCGTAGCAAGATAGGCCCATTGTTTGGGACCTCGCCCTATAGGGCCTGTATACTCTCCGCTGTCTGAAGACCTTCCTTTTCCCTCGGGGCTGTCACACTGGGAGAGCCTCTGAATAGTCTATTCTGTGAGCGGCGCTTTATAAAAAATGATGTGATGTGATGTAATACGATATGATATGATATTAGACTTCTCAAAACCTGCGAATATATATGTTTAATTCAAAGACTGACCAAGCTTATGAAGAGAAACAAAGTTTTTTTCTTGAAAAAAAGTGACCCAAAGATTGCAGCTACGATCGATTGACCTCCTTAATTGCAGCTTAAATTCATGATAAACTTGTTAGACTTGCCCGAGATGTCTTCTTCTCCTTCTATCATTTGGTGCCAGCAGCACAATCGCATAGATTAGAAATTTTCGTTCCCAAATTTTCGAGATCTACAGGATTCGCTCGACAATTCGACCCTGAATGGCAGCTTTCAGTAAGAAATTTAACTATTTTCAAGATGGCGTAACAATAAATACGCCTGTTTGACGTCATATTTGCGTCATCAAATAAATACGTCACAATAGGCTCGAATATTTAGTGACTCGTTATGTAATATTAAGTAGTGTAATTGATTATTATTAATTATGTTGTAAGTAAGTAAGTAAATAATCTTTAATGAGTACAAGACAAATTGATAGTTAACAACAATACATACATTGGCGAAAAGTAGCACAATATCAGTTAGAAAAAAACAAAAGCAGTATTATAAACAGTTTGATTATGTCTGATTTAAATACATATCTATAACTAATTAGCTATGATCTCGAGCATAGGCGCCGACTTTTACTTTTGTCTCTGGGTGCCAGTGTAGTGGGTGCATAGGTCCTCCCTCCTTTCCCCTAACACCTCCTCTTAGGTAGGTGAGTTTTAGCGGATTTTCGGAGAAAGAAAAATTTACTTACTTATTTTTAGATAATAAATAAATAATTTATTTATGTACGGGCTGTGACTGTGAAATCATATGCACTGTTGGGTATTTGTGTTGTACTTCTCACCTTGTGAGATTAGTACTGCTTAGGTGTAAAAATTTGAATTTGGGGTCCGAATTCTTCTGGGTGCCAGGCACCCACTGAACTTTCTCTCTGGGTGCATTCGCACCCAAGGCTCCCAAGAAGTCGGCGCCTAAGATTAGTAAGATCTCGAGGAAGTACTGTTGCATTTTTTAGAATTGAAACACGCTGGGTTCCCTGAAAAATTAGTACTTTGGCTCTGCGTAAGGTTCCGTCACTACAAAGTGGTTGAATCCACTGGCTTGGAGAGACGACAGATGGCAGCGCTCGCAGTGCAAGATGAAGCTGCTGCCTAGCAGTACAATACAGTACAACACAACCGTAGGCCTAATTTGATAATGCCATAATTACAAAGTTCAGAAATGCACGTTGAAGTTGAGCAACCAGTGCCGGGTTCAAGCATATATATAATATTTTTATAAGCTAAAAGAGCTACAGCTCAGACTTGTTGTCCTCGAGACCGAGGTCTTGGTCTCGAGTGCACTCGAGTTCGTTTTTAAAAGTCTTGGTCTTGGTCTTGGTCTTGAGGTTCAAGGTCTTGGTCTTGGTCTTGGTCTTGAGGATCAAGGTCTTGGTCTTGGTCTTGGTCTTGAGGTTCAAAGTCTTGGTCTTGGTCTCGCAAGACCAAGACCAAGACCGGCTATCAATATGAACAGTCATTTAACAAAACTCAATAATTTTAAACCTTATCAAACCTGTTTGCATCATAACCTACAACAAATACCTACGGGCCAATGCAAGTCTTGTTGGTCAGGAAAACCCAGTGGCAGCAGCAACTAAGTTATGCTGTATATGGAAACCCTGTCGAGACTTAATTGTTTCTGAAGCCGAAAATAAACTGATAAACCATGGGAGGATTTCAAAAAGGCTCACGATTTGTTACTGTGTGTGCCAGCGACTTCAGCACCTAGCTATGGAAAGTATTTTTCACGTGGTGGAATTTTTATGAGGCTCACAAGGCACGTCTTGGTCAGAAACTTCTGAGCGAATTGTTTTTTTTATATAAAATACAAAATGCATTTGGAATAACAGTTTGTATGAAGGACTTTTGTAAATACGAATTCGGAATTCTCTGCAGTCTGCATTTAAAGTTCATTTGCTTGAATAAAATAAACGACTCACGTTTTCATTTAAATATCGACTCCACAATTTTTGTGTAAGGAAAAGAAGTCTTGGCCTGAATGGGATTTTTTTGGGTCTTGGTCTTGGTCTTGGTCTTGGTCTCGAGGCTCAAAGTCTTGGTCTTGGTCTTGGTCTTGAGGTTCAAAGTCTTGGTCTTGGTCTTGGTCTCGAGGTTCAAGGTCTTGGTCTTGGTCTTGGTCTCGAGGTTCAAGGTCTTGGTCTTGGTCTTGGTCTTGAGGTTTAAGGTCTTGACAACAAGACTGCTGAGTACAGCTTAGGGCCTTACAATCCCCATGGGCCTAAAAAATTCAGAATTTTGGGGCTTTTAAAATTTTATGTGTATACTGTGTGTGTGTGTGTGTGTGTGTGTGTGTGTGTGTGTGTGTGTGTGTGTGTGTGTGTGTGTGTGTGTGTGTGTGTGTGTGTGTGTGTGTGTGTGTGTGTGTGTGTGTGTGTGTGTGTGTGTGTGTGTGTGTGTGTGTGTGTGTGTGTGTGTGTGTGTGTGTGTGTGTGTGTGTGTGTGTGTGTGTGTGTGTGTGTGTGTGTGTGTGTGTGTGTGTGTGTGTGTGTGTGTGTGTGTGTGTGTGTGTGTGTGTGTGTGTGTGTGTGTGTGTGTGTGTGTGTGTGTGTGTGTGTGTGTGTGTGTGTGTGTGTGTGTGTGTGTGTGTGTGTGTGTGTGTGTGTGTGTGTGTGTGTGTGTGTGTGTGTGTGTGTGTGTGTGTGTGTGTGTGTGTGTGTGTGTGTGTGTGTGTGTGTGTGTGTGTGTGTGTGTGTGTGTGTGTGTGTGTGTGTGTGTGTGTGTGTGTGTGTGTGTGTGTGTGTGTGTGTGTGTGTGTGTGTGTGTGTGTGTGTGTGTGTGTGTGTGTGTGTGTGTGTGTGTGTGTGTGTGTGTGTGTGTGTGTGTGTGTGTGTGTGTGTGTGTGTGTGTGTGTGTGTGTGTGTGTGTGTGTGTGTGTGTGTGTGTGTGTGTGTGTGTGTGTGTGTGTGTGTGTGTGTGTGTGTGTGTGTGTGTGTGTGTGTGTGTGTGTGTGTGTGTGTGTGTGTGTGTGTGTGTGTGTGTGTGTGTGTGTGTGTGTGATGTAGAAACTTTTAAAAGGCTTGTGTAACAAAATCCATCTCGCCTGAGTAGCCTAAATGCATTCATTTGAAAATAATTAAAAATTCGCTTTAAATGCCTTGGTATTAAATAATTAAAAGACATTATAGGTCCTACATGTTTCTGAGTTTTGTGAGACCTTCTGGTGTAATTGTTTAGAAAGGAGCCTCCAAGCGTTATTTAGGCCTAAGCGCTAATTAGAGCATCACCAAGTCTAAATCCGTCACTGTGGCATAGGCGTCCGCAGGAATTTTTCTGGGGGGAGAGGGCCAAAGTTTTCTGCGGAAGGGGGAAATGACTTTTTTCCATATTCATGAAAACAGAAAACGATACCATTTTCAAAATCCAGGGGGGCAAACAGAGGCGTATATACTCCATAGAAACCTTGGAGCAAATGCTCGATCCAAAAAATTTGGGGGGAATCTGTCAGTGTATGTGCCATCATTACTGGGTGAAGGAAGGGGAAGGGAAGAGGAGGGAGGGGAGGGGAAGTTGCTCCAATGACTTAGGGGGATAGACGCCCCTGGGGGCAAATGCCCCTTCCCCTCCGGACGCCCATGCACTGCGGCCAACCATTAAGAGCCATAAATATGTCTAGCCTGGAAGAAATCAGTTTTCAGTTTAGAACGAAAGACGGCTTCGCTTTGGGCGCTGTAGAAATCTGAAGATTACGATTACGATTATAGGCCTAGACTCGCTAAGAGCGTTGGCAACATGGGCGGCAATCCCGGGGGTCGAGGGGGACAAGACCCACACCTTTAAGAGTGGGGTGGACACGCCATACATCGGACCCCCCCCCCAATTTTGAGGAAACCCCAAAAAAGCTCATCAAATTTTTTGGGGGATCTTTTTTCACCAGATCAGTTCAAAACTGTCCCCCCACCGGTCAAACAAGATCGCCGCCACTGGTTGGCAACATGCATGAGGATGTAGAGTTCCAGATGTAGGGACCGGCTACGCACTCCAGATAATTGGTCTAGGCTTCAGGAGTGCGAAGAACAGACCGCATCGGTCGGTAGGTTGAAGCGCCTCTGGCGACTAACGGTTCGCTCCAATGACCCGCGTCGGTTGTCCTCCACCGAAACGAAAACACCCGACTACAGGCAGGTAGCAACGTATAAATATATATGCGTTAATACCTGATACTAACCTTAAAGTTAAACCCCAGCGCAATGGTTCAATGTATCTTCCTTCGCTATATTCATAGTTCGAAATTATTTGCCTAATAATGAAAACTGTTGCTTCGTGTTTTCCTCAGTTGTCATTCACACGGACGTAGGGCCTACGTACCTCTTCATGCAGTGTTTGTTAAGCGATAATTTTTGGCTATAAATCTTTTGTAAATAAAACTCAAGATTTTCCAACAAATGTTCTGCATTGTTCGAGTTTTTTTATGCAGCTAGGCCTATAGAGGGATAGAGTACACGTAGGCCTAGCTACACCAACATCAACTACAATTCAGCATTAGCCTATATATCCTGGTTTTCAGTAGGCACTAGACCTAGGCTACGTAAGAAATTCTGGTCGTGACATCGGAACATGTAAGAATTTTTCAACCCATCCTCTGTTCAAATCTGTATAGGCCCTAAAGATATAGCCTAAGGCGACTGTATCACAGTATAAATAATTACTGTGACTATACGGACTCGACCTGCTCATTTTTCATAGAATTGATCAGATGCTGCCCAGGGCCCCAGGCTGCCCTACATGTATTTTACTTTGGCCCTCTCTTGGTCCCTAGCGAACATACATGTCCGAACCTCCACATTCAGATTAACTGATCTTACGCGCTAATTAAGTACTATAAATAAAGAAATAGATAATTAAATACTGACTTCGTGCTTTAACCAGCCGACAGATGGCCTCAATTGCTCATGTGAGGTAAAGTGACGTCATTGCAAAGCATTGACTCGCCTGTTGTGTGTACCTTATGATTAACCAAATGACCGAAGAATCTACATTATTGGTCCTTGCCAAATAACAGAGGCACGACCTGCTGAATGTATGCGAGGAAGTGAACGGTATGCAAGGAGTCATTTAGTTACCGTTAGAGTATGATTAAAAGTCGATCAAAGCGTTAATTAAACTCGTTAAGTGAAAGTTACTGTTCCGATATACGCTGAATGACACGGGTAACTATACACATTGATGGAGTGCAGTTTCTCGCGGATATTTTAGGTAATATTTGTTTGTTTTCGTAGTGCTTCTAAGTGCATTTTCTATTGCTTCTAAGCCTGAGCTGCCTTTATCAGTGTTTGCTTCCTTCTTCTGTCTAAGATTGGCTTTATCACAAAATGTTTAATATTTTGCTAAAACTTACAAAATTTTAAACTTGGCAATGCTGTCGGCAGCGGTTTCCTGCACCCTGTTTAATGGGAATGGTCCGTGTTATTCAGTGGCAGTGATTATTCATGCTATGCTACAAAGGTAACTCACAACCAACACCTATTTAAAGGCGTGACCACACACATAAGCGTAGTCAGGAGTAGCGTTCTCCCTACCTTCAGATAAATTTAGAGCAAGCGTTGTATTTGATGCGATGAGTGCCATAGTTGTTTCCAGAGGTGTCTATTCCCCCAGTCATTGGAGCAACTTCCCTCGCCTCCCCTTCCCCTCGCCTCCCACCTCCCCCTCCCCTCCCACCTTCCCCCTCCAATGAGGGCACACACACACACACACACACACACACACACACACACACACACACACACACACACACACACACACACACACACACACACACACACACACACACACACACACACACACACACACACACACACACACACACACACACACACACACACACACACACACACACACACACACACACACACACACACACACACACACACACACACACACACACACACACACACACACACACACACACACACACACACACACACACACACACACTGACAGATCTCCCTCCCATTTCTTGGAAGGAGCATTTGCTCCAAGGTTTCCATGGTGCAGATGCCTGGTTGTTTCTGATGAAGTTTTTTGTGATGGTGGTGGTGGTGGTGGTGGTGGTGCTGCTGCTTCTGATAATGAAGACATCTGTTGTTTACCAGGGCATTCAGAGAGTGATGACATATTGTTAAGTCACGTTTCTCTTGCAGGAATAGGCTATGAGCGACATGGTATTCTGCTGAGAGTGACCGGCTAGGCCTATCATCTAATAGTTGCAGGGTCCAGCATTCTGAGGGAACTATGTAAAATGATCATGGCAAGTTGTTGGAGCACGTGTGGCTCAGTCATCAAGCAGTATAATTTGGTACCTGTGTAAGTTGGTAAGTAAACATCAAGGACCTTGGGATTCATCCACTGCTGGCTTAAAAACCAAAGAGCAAGAATTGAGTGCCTTCTGTACTTTCCTCTATTATATACAGAAGCTTTACTTTATTTTGTGATGAGCAACTCATCATGCTTGAACTGGGTCTGCTTCTGGACTGGATCTGCTTCTGGACCTTAGCCAGTTCAGGCTAAGGCAGATTATGTGAACTTCCTGTGCAGGGCCTGCTTCTCTGAGATTATCAGATGCAGCATATTATGTTGTTTAGTGCTGCAGTGACCTTCAGCTAGTCATCCATCCTAATGCAGTCATGTAGCTAGGTATTTTTCCACCCAAGATGAGTAATGGCAGTTGTCCTCCCCCTCCCCACAAAATAAATTTTGAATTTCAACAAATGAACAGCAGTTTAGACAAACATGATTTGTTGAGTATTAATTGATGACATAAAATTATGACACCAGGTTCAACACAAAACTTTTCTAGCTTTGATATCCACAAGAGTCTTTGAGAACTTCACCGAAAGTAATAGAGGCATGTAGTGCATTCTAAATGGAAAGAACAGCAAGGTATGTTAGTTTTCTTGTGACACTGTAGACCTCAAGTAGAATATGAGAAGTTTCTTTTGCTGAAAGAATGTTCACAGGAAACTACTGAGTCTGGGAATAGAATCTGAAGAGCTGAGGCCACAGTCTTATATGCCTCTAATCCCACTGATGAAATGTACTTGTAAGTAATAAAATTATTCTTAGTGCATTAAAGATTCAAAATGTTTGGTTTCCTTTTAACGCAGATCTATTCTGATATGGCATGGTCAGGAACATGTATCTCGAAACTAGTTCAGTTGTGGAATTTTACTTCAATATATCAGTGTCATAAGAAATGGTTCTCACTATGTCTCCCAAGCACAGCGTTATATAGAGTTTCTAGTGTATGTATTGTAGTATCTGAATATTTATGCATTACCTTGTAAGTTCCTTGTTTAACAACAGTGGGTATGGGGTATGAAACAGATCGAAAAGTATCAGCCAGAACAGAAAGTGTGTTCAGAATTTTTGCAAACATTATGATGACATTATCCTGTTCAGTATTTGGCTTCTTGGTAGACAATTCCAGAATATTCCATATTCTAGACATTGAAAATGCTTTGGCTTAAGTTTATCTCTTAAATATAGAGAACACAACTGAATTGGTGTGCAGTGAAATACAGTCATTCTAGTCTCTTGCCAAATTCTTTTGTGAAAACTATATTGTGAATGCTGTCAACGCCTGGCTTCAGGCCAGAGAAACTATATTGTAGTTGCCAGCAACCAATTACTGAGAGAATAATTAACGTGATAAGATTAAGTGCAGCTAGTTTTGTGAAAGTTGTTTGAACAGTTTGTTTAAAGTGAGTTGAGTCTAATCTCTTTATCTATGAATTTAAGGCTCTATTTTTTTAAATATCTGGCTTGGATAATTGGTACCAATATAGAAACTCACTGGTGCTATTGGGCTGCATGCCAACGTTTTGCTAATCACTGTTTACACAGTGCTTACAGTTTGGCAGCATTTAAGCTTGATGACTGCTGCTACATACACGTACCATTCAGTTTGATACAGACTTCACTCCTACAAGCAACATGTTACATTTCAGTTGTATGATCCATGGTGTGTTCTACAGAGCTGAAAACCAGGACCAATGCTCCTATATTGTCTGTGACATCTAGTTATGATTTAGAGCTTCAGTGGCTAGTTGCAGCCAAATATACATTAGTTAGTTATACACTTTAAAGTAGCAGTAGTAGTAGCAGCAGCAGCAGCAGTAGTAAATAATAGTTAGTTGATGGTGAGGACTGCTATCTTCTCCATGAGGATGAGTGTGTTTTGCTTGGTTCCATACTGCAAGATCAGCTGCAGCTTAGACGAGTACACCTGCTACTCATCACCATACTACCCCTCCCAGCCTCCCTTGTGTAGAGTGACCAACCAATATCCAGGTATACTGGTTTTTAAATGCCTCTGTGTACTACAGACTTGTTAGCAGGAAGTGGTCGTGATTGGTAATCAGAATTTCCTTATCAGCAAGGACAGAGCATTGGTATTCAGCAGAGGCTGACTGGTTGTCAGGTTCTAAATCAGCCTTTGGCATGTATTAACCATTTTCAGCCACTCTCTAATTGACTATTCCAATCTGTTGGAGAGAATCCATTCTTTTTGTCACTTACAGTCTTGAACAAATGAACAGCATTTGGCCTGTTTGCTGAACACTGTTATTTTCCTTATTATTAGTTATTGACTAAACTGACCACAGATTTGGCTAAAAGAAATTCCAGTTGTTGGTAGACTTTACTGTTTCATTGGTGCTGTTCTATTAGCACAGTATGCACTTATTCCTGTTTGCTGTCTACGTTGCAGTCAGTTTTTATTTTGTTATTGTGTGTTCACTGAGGAGACAATTATTAGTCTCTGGTTTGACTGAACACATAATTGTAAAGTGGGTAACTGTTGTTTGTGTTTTAACTGTAACTAAGCATTGCTGCTTGGCAGAAATTATATAAGTTAAAACTAACACTTCGACGCTAATGCTAACACTTCATACCCATGGCTGGTTCTTAGACTGGCTTATGGGACTGCTTCTATTATATTAGGGTAAGTATTACTGTATAATAATTGTGAGCCATCAACTGATGTTTTGTGCGTTGTTTTACAGTTTGCAGTTCATATATCATTGCAACTGATTGGTAATTAAATCTTGACTGATTTGTTTATTTTCTTTGTCAGGTTTCTGTTTCTGTCTGGACTTCTTGCTCCGTTCCACAAAGGGAACATAATGACATCATATATCCTGTGTTGTCTATTGTTTACTGAGGTGAGTTAAGTTACTGCTGATTAGCCTGTTTGGTTCTGAGATTGTGTAGTTGGCAAAACTATTTCCAAGCTTGTTTATGGTGACGATTAGCACAGTAACTCTTTCTTGTCATTGTCTTTTTATTTCAGAGACCTATAAAGGATTTCTGTAATGCCTTTCAAATGATAAAAGTAATCTATGGTACCTTCATCAGTGCTAGCTCTGGATACAGAAGCATTACATTATATTGGGGGGGGGGGAGATGAATGGTAACACTCTGGCCTGAAGAGCATTAGATCTTGAAAAGTCGTGGTTTGAGACCCTTAAGCCCCTGTAGGTCGACTCAGCCTTCCACTTCGTAGGAGAAGCAGTAAAATGAGTGGGTGCCTTAGAGGCTGTCAAGAAGTGTGTTAATTAAGATCTTGACAATTGTACCATCATGTTTCAATTGTTTCAGTGTAACTTACTGCAGTATGTCAGTGACCTTGTCAATAAACACAAATATTATTATTTCACCTATCTTACTTTCTTTCAGTTTAAAGTGTAAGGTTTTTTGTGCAAGTGGTGATGAATGTTTCATATAGAACAGCGGTTCTCAACCTGTGGGTCGCGACCCCCAAAGGGGTCGCCTTACGATTTGCCAGGGGTCGGCTGGAACCTTCAGAAATTTGTAAAAAAAAGTTGTCAGCATAGTTTCTTAATATTTAATATTTATGTAATTATGATTACTACACTATAATGGAGCAAAAATGCTTTGAAAAATATTGTCAAGGGGTCGCAGCCCTAAAAAGGTTGAGAACCGCTGATATAGAAGTTAGTTGTCTTGTTACCCAAGTTGGCACGTCTGTTAAACCTGTTATTGAGATATTAACAGAGTCTGTTCCAATTATTTGAATAATGTTTTGTTTATCAGCTGAAAACAAATAATGGCCTTCAGCTATCTGTTCTGTTTTCCTATTAACTCATGTTGACTGATATCATCTGTCCCATGTTTAAAGTGGAGACAGTGTCACTTGTGAAGAAATTTATACGACTTCTTGCGAGCTTAGCTAAATGCACACATTGTATAAATTTGGATTGGCTGTAGGAATTTTTTAATGTAAATGATGTCTGAACATTGTGAGCTACAGATTTGCTCTTCTGGTTTCTACAGAGCACTATAATGACATGTTAAAAATTGTGCAAACAGAAATATGTCGTGCGCTTGACCTGATTGTCTCTCTCCCTTGAAAGAATTATGTTGTGCACATGACAATATTATTGTGACGGAATGAGAAATAAGTCATATGCATGTCAAATGCCTGACATGTATATGACTTATTGACTCTTATACACAGCATAACAGCATAACAAGTCCATATTAAAGATGTAAGTGTGGTGATGATATTCTTGTTTACCCAAGGTAATTATGTGCCTCGAGGTATTTTGTCATCTGCAGGACATAAACTTTCTTGAGCACCCTTTTCAGATATATGTCACTTTAGGGTTCTGTGTTTTTTTTATTACCAACAGTTTTCTTGTCTTTAACACTGTAACGACGAGCTGCAGTGGTTTCCCAGTCACTTCTAGTACACTCTCGTTGTTAAAGTGTTAAGCCGATTGAGACATTTGTCACCACTGCACTTTTGAAGTCTTTAGCAACGCTGTCTTTTTGGCATTTGTGTAATGTGTGTGGCTTTGTAGAATGTGGCTTTGTTATAAGTTAGCCTATGATTTATAAGATGGCAAACTTTTTTCAGAAACTGCAGTCTGGGCAGCTTGAATTGTTGGGTTATGTGTAAATTGATACTGTAGTATCAAGTTGTGTATGCAGACTGTTTAATATGAGGGAAATGCAAACAGAAAGGCTAGACAGATTAGAGAGTAAGACAGATCGGAGGAATGCAGGCACAGTCATACAGGCACAGCCAGGCACAATCCGCCAGATGAAAGCACAAGACGGGGAGAGAAGAAAGTTTTAGAATTATTAGGTACTTAATATAATGTGTTGAAGTCAGAAGCTGTGATTTCTGTTTCATGAGTTGATAAATTTTATCTAAGGATTTTAATGTTTTGGCTGTTATGTTGAGGGAGTCGTGTAGCCAGACTTTGTGCTAATACTCAAAATAAGACACTGCTTACCATTCTTCATCTGTCAAGTCTCTTGTTCCTCTGGAATTTTGTAAACCTTATTATGCAGAAGAAATTAAGTGGCTCCAGTATGTATTGTATACACTTTGCTACAGATACACTGAATCAATGCATCGAACTATGTGAAGGCCGAAGTTTGCCCATACACAAGCGTGTACATGCGTACACAAATGGAGGGTGGAAGCAATATGAGAGAGACAGGCAGGGTGTTTTAACACAGACATGCAGATACAATGGCCGTGTGCATAGGCAGAGCCATTTGTGAGATATAATCTTATTTTGGTACATGTATGTGCTGCAATTTTTGTCTTGCTTTGTACTTGGATTTTTCCTTAATTTTTACTTAGGTTACTCATTAATTCACTTCCATGGAACTCAATCTTAATTTGAATGCCTGTAACTTCGAGATATATCAAGAAAAATTGTGTTCATTACCAATGACCAGACTCAGTTCCAGTGTTTCAAATGCTATGACTTATCTGTCTGATATACTGAAAATCTAATTACTAACAAGTACTAAGAAAACAATATTGAGAGCCTTCATTAGTTTGATGTTCAGATGAAGATTTGCTGTCAACCGTAGAGTGGGTTGCCTCTAAATTAAGAAAATTTGACAAGGTTACTCTATGGTTTGATGGTTTACCTTATATTGCCAAGTGTGCAGGTTTAAGTCTCCACAGTCAGGTGACAGTCAAGTAACTTTTTAACGATAGTTGTGCACTACCATCAACTGATTCTTGCCATTATAAAGTGTACCATTCATAGTACATTTCTTATATATATATATACACATGTATATACACGGTGAGTCAGAAAAAAATGTTGCCCTACATATTTTGCTTTAACTTCGTCACAAATCAGGTTATGTCAACGAAATTTTAAGAAAAAATAGAAGAGTTATTACTGAACATTGCGAAACTTAAATTTTGTGTTCAAATTGACCTTCTTGGGCATCCACGCATGCGCGAAGACTCTTACGCAACTGCTTGACTGACTCATCAATGATACGTTGATCCATTTCGTCCCATGCCTCAACAATTCGATGACGCAACTCGTTGACATCATGTATTCGATATCTGTTGACTTTTCTTGCATGACATTCCATATTTTATTGTCTTCCGGATTTAAATCAGGGCTGTTAGGTGGCCACAAAGTAGGCGGAATGAAATCAGGTGCGTCAGTTTGCAGTAAATCGACAGTCTCCTGAGCTCTGTGCTCCGGAGCACTATTCTGCTGGAAGGTGAAATACTCCTTTACCTCATGAATGTCTGACAAAAGGCCCTGCATTCGTAGAACACCTCGCTAATATTGTCCATTGACTTAACACCCGATTCGATTAAATGGATCTTCATACGACCGAGTGCAGAGACCCCGAAAGATAGGTCCTACCATAAAAGATTTACTGAAAGATGGTCGTGTGCACAAAAGACGATTAAATTTTGCTGGAACGTCCCTCTTCCTTGTACAGACATATCGTAAATGCGATCATTCCGACTGTTGCTGCAGGGTGCTGCACTGCTGCTACAGTAAAGCGTTTTTCATCAGTAAACCAGATGAAATTGACTAGGCTGGCAGTATACAACCTCCATATTTAGTTGACTGGAACGACATGTTTATTTTCTTCAGTAAACACCATTTTATTAGGGTTGTCGTGAAGTAATTATAGTTTAGACTGGTCCAGCTTTTAAAAAAAATAATTTATACAGTACTTGGCTAGATCAAGTGTCGTTATTCTGAAATTTCATTAAAATTGATGGTTATCTGTATGAATTATGTTAAGTTATGTAAGGACACATTTTTTCTGACTCACCGTGTATATACATGTATATAATGTAATTAATTAATTTTAATGTATTCCATCCTTCTGACCAGTAGCTTTGCACCAATAATTGGCCCTGTGCATGTCCAATAGCTCCAGGCAAGTTTTACATCCAGTTTTACAACTGTTATTTAAATTCTGGGCAGACCCCTGTGTGTGTGTATGTAGGCTAGCGACCACATACACATGCGCACGTATGTGACTGTTTAAAATGTTTGCAAGGCTCTCTATGTGTACTTGTGTGATACTTGTATGAGCATGAGTAGCTGAAGGAATTGTACAGAACTTCGATGACATACAAGACATATGACATATTGTGGGGTTTATGCAAGTAATAAGCTCAGTTAAATCCAAGTGAAATAAAAGGTAAATCGTAGGACATAACGTCAAATTATGAAATAAACTGTTTAAAGCAAAATATGGAAGTATGAAATAATTTAAATAAAATGCTGCCAAATATATTTCTAGCAAGAACCTTTATTCGGAAATGGTGTTACGTAGATTGAGTGACTAGAAATGCGAGCTCTGTCTCTAGTAGAGTCATCCACTGGTAGTTGTTTCTGCAGTTCGAAACAACGTGTATGTTTTAGTCATAGACTGACTGTATAATTATTCATGAGCCGTGGCTTGTGAAGCCCTTGCTTGTATAATTTTTCTCATTTTCAGGTGATTAATCAGATTTGTCAGTCGAGGATTATGTTCCTTCTGAAATCCACCAGCGCACTATTGTTCATGTGAACAGTCATCTCTGATTGCTGTTTGCTTGATGTAAATCTCTGGGTATTTTTGTCACTGGGTTTCAAGACTAGTATGATTTTTGTTGTTTTTGTGTAAATAAAAAAAATAATCTTCTATTTCTTGAATTTTGCAGTTCTTGTTAGGATCTTTCCATGTCAGCAAGTCGCAGTCAACGACATCAGAAGCTACTGCATCTGTTTCTAGCATGGCATCTACAACATCAACCTTTGCGCTTGCTTCTTCAAGTTCAAGCGGTACTACTGCAAATCAATCCATTGTCATGACCAGTGTTTCTCTGACTAGATTGATAAGTAGCGAGTTGAGATATTTTCAAAGACCTGCCTTTAGCATTTTGTTATGTCTGTCACAATTTTGGCTGAGTGTTGTAGTTTAGTTGCTTTGCTTTACAGGATGGTTTATACCTCATGCAACTAGAATTTTAAGTTTTTGTTGCTTTAAGCATTGGTAATAATTTAATTTTTTTAAATAATAATATTACAACCTGATAAGTTAGGTGTATTTTGCTGTACTAATCTAACCATATCAAGAGTTAAAATAATAAGTTATTAGCCAATCTTAACAGTAGGAACTAGTTTATAAGTATTTCGTGTCTGGGTGATGTACGGAGCCTGTTAAGAACTTCTCAAAGGCATTATTTAACATGGCTCTGAGTAAATAGTTAAACAATTTAAGATATTGTGTCTAAGGATAAGCTGAAAGTGTCTCTATAGAGCTCTGTGTCGGTTAGTATAGTTTAATTTTCAGAAAACTGTTCTAGTAAGACAGTTCAATGTATAAAAAGCAAACAGTGCTCAGCCTACCACACATGAGCATGGAACAATTAAGTTGCTCCATGCTGGAGTGCATAACAATTGTCAAACTCGGCTAACCCAGAGCAGGAACATTGAGCTCCCTGATGTTTTCCCAGGGTTGTTGTGACTCATGCAGAAAGCTGATCTTCAATCTGATTCAGTACTTGACTGGGTACAAGTGCTTAGTTTCTGCATATAATCCAATACATGTGAGAATATGTTTTCAGGCTGTCGTCTGTGCAGATAGTGCAGCTGTAGATGTAGCTGATGTATATAAGTAGTTTCAGAAGACCAGCAAGGAAGCATTCCAGTAATCCATGCATGATATGCAGAGAGCCTTAATTCTTGCTTATATAGATATTATCAGTTGCTGTGTTTTGCTTTAGTCGTACATGTCTTTGAAACCATTAATGCTACACATTTTAATGCAACTGTACTTGCAGATAATGTTACCTCTTCTCAAACCGGCATCCACAACTCTTCCACAACTGCAGCCAATCCAACCAGTTCCAGCTCATCAACCTCCAGTTCTCCTTCAGAAACCACCAAGCAACCAATTTCTTCTACGACTGGCACAATTAGCATCACAGTTCCAGCACACTCTTCCCAGAATGAACATGGAGTGACAACTACCATGTCCGATGCATCCCCTAACACCACTGTTCTCAGCTTCACAACTACTGCTGCGGTGAATACTAGTACAACAGCCTCGTCTAATGGTAGGTTTTGTTTGGTATCTTCTAAGATTGTGGAGGTTTGAGCCACGCGTTTGATTGTATTATAACGAAAACTGTGGTGTGACAAGGTCTCCATACTCATAACATACACACAGATGCACTTACACACATTCGAGACTTGGAAGGACTGCCTTCAAGAATTACTGATGTTTTACACAGTTTATGAAGGACTATTGTTGAGATTAATAATTACTATGGAATGAATGTCTGTATATCTTTTTTGTACTTGAAGGAACCTGTGTCCTCAATGTGTAATACACAATTTTGTTATAATAAGCTGAATGTAGAATGAATAGTTCACCGATAAATTAGTACATAAATCAAGTTCTGTGTTTCTCTAACTTACAGATGATGTCATTGCTTTAAACGTACAGGTTCATCGCATACTCCAACTTCTGTATCCGTTACTACCAGCTCAACCATCACACAAACCAACAGCTCAGCAACCTACAGTACAGTTGCAACCAGTAATAACAGTTCTGCCACTACTGTGTCTTCAACCAGCCACCAAACTGTGAGTGGATCTGCAACGACTGGCGTGTCATATTCTACTACTGCAGCGATTAACACCACCCATTCTGCATCAACGAGTACAGCCACTGCTAATGCCAACTTCACAGCAGGTCAAAACACGACCACCGTTGGTGTAGTTTCATCTACAGTAACAAGCAACAGCACTTTGTTCACAACTGAGAGTGTTACCGTCGAGACCACCAGTTCCAGCCGCAGCACTGTCACCAGCCACATCACTACAGATACAGTCGGCTCCTCTTCTACAGACAACTACTCAACTGTTGGCAGTGCTCAGGCAACTACACCAGGCATGTGACAAACTGATTGCGTATTTTCTGTGCAATTATTTCAATCTGTGGTGAGACAATGGAACAAAGGTGTATGTCATCGATGTTGTGCAAGATTGTCTTTCATTAGATTACAGGTTTTGCAGAGACTAGGTAGAAACATTCTTCTGAAAAGAAGCTGAGAAGCAACAAAAGTGCATGAATTTGAAGATTAAACTGTAATGTACTGTAATTGGCTATTTTATAGCCTTTGTATGTACATGTATGTACGATGTGTGTGTGTTTGTAATATGTATTCAGCTGAACGCTATATAGGCCACTGTGAGTACGCTTTGAAGCCTAATTAGTGTTAAGGTTCATTAACAACAACAGGTTCATCCATATGGAACTGGAACAGTCACCATTGGTGGGCTATTGCATTCCTTACTGATCGCTCTCTTTCTGTTGTTTTTGGACCTACCCGCTCTCCTTGGACCGACATCCCGTATGGACTACCTCAGGGCTCTGTCCTCGCCCCCCTTCTGTTCATTTTGTATACCTCGGATCTAGCTGGGGTTCTTGGTCCAATGGGTGTTTTGTCTCACCAATACGCTGATGACACACAGGCATACCTCCATGGTCCAGCCAACTCAGCTGCTCTTATGGTTGAACGCATCTTGGAGGCTTCCTCTGCTCTTGATCTCTGGTTGTCCTCAAATCGCCTTCGTCTTAACTATGATAAGACCAAGTACATTTGGCTTGGCAATCGTGTCCAGCTTGCCAGGATTGATGCTGACTCTCTGCGCCTCAGGTTTCCCAATGTGTACTTCTCCTCCTCTGTCCGTGATCTTGGATTTGTCCTAGATCCTACTCTTTCTCTATCTGATCATGTCAATAGTGTCTCTCGCTCGTGTTTTTACTATTTACGCCAACTTCGTGCCATTCGCCAGTCTCTTCCGCTGCATGCGATTGTGACCTTGGTTCATGCTCTGATCTGTACTAGGATTGACTACGGAAATGCTGTCTATATTGGCCTGTCCTCTACTAACACATCTAAACTTCAGTCCATCCTTAATGCTGCTGCTCGCCTTATAGGGGGCATCATGAAGTTTGCCCATATCTCTTCCTACATCCGGGACTCCCTTCACTGGCTTCCCATTCACCAACGCATTCAATTTAAGGTCCTTTCCCTCATGCGTAACTGTCTTGTTGGCTCAGCTCCGCTGTATCTCAGGGCTTACTGCACCCCAGTTTCCAGTTTGCCTGGTCGGGCCTCTCTCCGGTCATCTGCCCGTGGCCTCTTGTTAGTCCCTTGGATGCGCACTGCTACTGCCCAGTCCCGTAGTTTTGCGGTTGTGGGCCCTTCCAGTTGGAACAGCCTCCCTCAGGGCTTTAGGCTTGTCCTCCTCTCTCTGTCTCCTGCCCAGTCTCGCAAGCGCCTGAAAACATTTCTCTTTGTCAGTGAAGACACTGACACGGGTCGGGAGCGCCTCTGTTTATGAGTGGCGCTATATAAATCCTCGATTACAATTACAATTACAATTACAATTACAATTACAACCTGTAAAACCCAAAGACTTCTGTACTATTACAGAGGCTGAATCATCTACACTGCATTCAAAATTGGGGCAATGTGATAATATCAAACATAGTTGTTTCAATTTGAAAGATGACTTGTGCTTTTCATTGTTTTGCTGTTAATTGACGTTATTTAATTTGAACAATGGATTCTTGTTTCAGGAGGCGTTCCTGCTTGGATTGCAGCTCCTATAGTTTGTGGTGTTCTGTTGATTGTTGTCGCTATTGTTCTTCTACTGGTTCTCAGACGCAGGCGGAAGAAACAAAGAAAATCAAAGTTTGTAAGGTTAGTGTTGTTTGTTAATGAGGTTAATCTTTTATCTGTCTTTGTTCGGTCAGTTGTTGAAAATAATTTTTTATAATGGTTTTGTGCTGTCATGTTGGAAATGCTTTGGTTTTTTTGCAGATTCCGGATACCGGATAATAGAGGCCATTATTTGCCGATTCCGATTAGTAATAAATCTATGCACCGAGGCCTAATTCCAAATTAGTCATCATTGGCTAATGGCTTGACGTCAGCTACAGGCAGTAGATTTCAGGGCCCAGATTTGACCCTTTGAACGGGTGTTCTGCTATTCTGGGGCCCGTTTGACAGCCCTAGTAAGTAATAACAATCAAGTTTATAATTATATGTGAGTGGCCTATAAATTATTAGTCCATAGCGAAACCATCAAAAAACAACTATTATTAATCGGCGGGTGAGACATTCAGGATCTGGATAATTCCGGATAGTCCAAAAATTGGCAAAATCATTTTACCAATCCAGGTTTCAGTTATGGCCTACTGGATTATGTTATTTTGAATTGACCTGGAGACAGTGCTAGTCCATCCTAGATGCCATTGCTGGGTCGATTGGTGCAATTCCTTGTTTGACAATATTTCTAGTAATGTAGGACGAATTACTTGACTTCCTCTGTACAAAAGAATCGAATCTTATGCAGCTGCATGGGGTCATCCGTAAAGGATGTCTACAAGAAGTGACTTGTTGGATCCCTCTCTTCCGCCTTGTCCATATTTATTCACATTTGGCAATGGCTTCCCCAATGCTCCTTTGCAGCGTCTGCACTCTAACCAAGTGCCATAGTACTTGGTAGCACTCCAAGTGAGTACCACAATGCTGTGTCTACACTCCAACCAATTAATGAGGCCTAGATTAGGCTACCTGTTGATGTGCCATGTTTGGCAAAGGGATTCTAATTTTAATCCCAGGTATTACAGAGTGACTGCTGTCTGATTGAACTTGCTGGTCATGTGTGTTTGGGGCTCAGGGTGTATAAAAAGTGTACCAAATTTAAATGCAGACGTCTGCTTTGGGCATGACCCTTTCACCCCATGTTTTATTTGAATGAGCCCGTCCTCCCTCTTTGCAGACCCTTATCACTGTTTGTGCCCCAGTGTAACTGTGCAGACGTGGGTTTGAATCCACATGCTGTGCAAGTGAACAAACTTACTAGGCTGAACCAGTTTGGCATTTGTGTTGTGTTTCATGAAAATAGTTGGTCATTGTAATAGTTTGAAACACGTTTATTAAACAGTCTAAAATGTGCAACCATTCCTCGTGCCAGTCCGAATCCAACTAGTCTTCTTCCTAGATCTTTCCATAGATCCCCTCTGTGGCCAAGCCACTTATATAGCGCTATTACATCCCTCCCCATCTTGATTATAAAGAACATTTTAAAGAACATCTTTAACGCCTATATGAACATAGTTGTGCCATATTATAAAGAACATTTTAAAGAACATTTTAAAGAACATCTTTAAAGCCTATGTGAACAAAGTTGTGCCATCTTGCACATCTTGTGTGTGGGTAGACAACCACACCAAGTGAGTAACTAGACAGGGATTATTATGCCCTGACAAAGTCCTTCAACCATTGCGAATCCTTTTCTTCTTACGGTTGGATCGTCTAGGCAGAGTCCTTTGGCCAGATTCCTCTGCTGGAGCATCGAGACTCGTGTGGGGACTGGGATTGCCTCCACTGTCATCCACTCTAGTCGAGATTGGTTTCACAGTTGGTTGTTGCACTGGGTTGAAGGGCTCGACAGATGTTTCGAGCTCCTGTTCAGTGTCGACTGGGTTGCCATGGACAACTTCTGCAGCAATTGGTTTGAAGAACGATGAGTTGCGAGTTACTTCGTCGACTGGGTTGCCATGGACAACTTCTGCAGCAATTGGTTTGAAGAACGATGAGTTGCGAGTTACTTCGTCGACTGGGTTGCCATGGACAACTTCTGCAGCAATTGGTTTGAAGAACGATGAGTTGCGAATTACTTGTTCCTCTCCCCTCCTCACCGTGATCATTGAGCCTTTTCTACTGACAACTTCATGTGGCGGTGGTTCGAAAGGAGTGTTGCTCTTGGAGTGTGCGTGTGGTGGTTTCATCAGAGCCGAATCACCAACGGCCATGGTTGAAAGTTCTGTGTGAGATTCACAATCAGTATTCACCTTCATTGCAGCTTTCTGATGAGTGTCGTGGTAATGAAGGTCAGTATCATTTTCCTTGACCAGCAGCTGTGGTAATTTCACAGCCATGGGACGGCCAAACAACAATGTTGCTGGTGCGACCCCAGTTGTTGAATGTGGGGTAGCCCGATAATTGCGTAGGAAGCAGTATAGTTCTTGCTTCCAGTTCTTGTCCTCCACATAGGCTGTCTTTATCACCTTTTTGGCTGTTCTCATAAACCTTTCGACCTCCGCATTGGCTCTAGGCCAATAGGGTGTAATTTTGCGATGCTTAAAGCCTAGGTGTGAACTGAATAGCTCAAATTCTTTGCCATTGAAAGGTGGCCCATTGTCTGACTTGAGTGTCTTTGGTATGCCATATTCTGAGAAGATCTTATCAATTCTCGGAATGACAGTTGTTGCCGTAAGGGATGATATGATGTCGACCACCGGAAATCTGGAATATTCGTCATACATGACCATCAAATAGTGGTCTTGGACAGTAGCGAAGTCAATGCTGACATCTTGCCATGGACCCGCAGGCAGTTCAGACATCAGTGGTTCACAGTTGTCCATTGGCATGTCCATTGGCATGACAGCAGCACAACGGAGACAAGACCGCACTTGGGTCTCGACCATTTTTTCGATGCCTGGAAACCAGATTTTGTCTCTCACCAGGGCTTTTGTCTTGGACATTCCTTGGTGTCCTTCATGAGCCAACTGCACCGAGCGTTCCTGAAGGCACTGCGGTATTACTAAATGGTTGTGATGTAAAATGACGTCGTTGTAAGAGTCAAGGGTCAGGGCAGATTTGACCTTGGCAAAGGCATCATATGCAATCGAGTCAAAGCCGTTTTCTTGCGATTGGTGGGTCCACCAACCAGACTGTATCGCTGATTTAACAGCCTGCAGGGTGACATCACGTTTAATTTCTGTCTGTACTTCTTCCAATGTGATGGCCTTTGGAACAGCAGGACTTGTGAATGAATTTACATGTTCTTCAGCATTAATGAGGTGTAGCTGGGTAGACGTCACCCAGCTCAGAAGTGAGCCACTGCAGCCAGCGATGACAAAGAAGTCTGTGTATGCTCGTTTGGAGTCATGTTCAGCCAGCATGGTGAGTTTGCCGAGCACTGGGAGTGGTGTTGAGCCGTTGTATGACATTATTTTCGTAGTGGTGGGTCTGAGTCTTTGCTTGGGATGAAGTTTGCGAAAATCTTTCTCGTCAAGGATATTCACGCTTGCTCCCGAATCTGCTGTGAGTTTGAGGGGTGTACCGTCCAATGTGACAACAAAAGTGGGTGCATCGTGGTGGCATGCCTGTGTGGTGATTGCATGCACGTACTTGGTTTCTGATTCAGAGCTGGGGTTATTTGGAGCAATCCAATTAACTCTTGGTCTACGACCATCATCTGGGTGCCAAGAGTGGCCAGAGCTGCGACACACTGATAATAAATGTCCCAGCTTCCCGCAACCCCTGCAGGTTTGGCCAAAGGCTGGACAGTGTTCTCGACCAACTGTGTGTGGCCAAGCTTTCCCGCAGTTGCGACATGTTGCATTTCTTTTGGACTCATCATGATGTGCCAAAGTTTTGTTGAAGGTCTGATTATTTGCTTTAATCTGTCTGACCGACTCTGTTGCAGGCTCACTTGTCATCGCAGAAGATTGAATGTCAGCAAGTTCAGCCGCATGAGCCACGTCAAATAGCTGGTCCAGGGTAAGCGTGGGGTCAGTCAATGCCTTCCGACGAAGGCGATTCGACCAGCAGCCCTGGATGAGCTGGCTTTTCAGCTCGCGGTTCGCGTTGCTGAAGTCGCACGTGATGGCTAGCTGGCGAAGTCGTGTTAGATATGATGCAATGTCTTCCGTTTGGTTCTGCTTTGCCTGACGAAATTGAAAAACAGCAAATTCCGTGTTCTGTTTAGGGGCGAAGAATGAGGTCAGCGCGTTTATGGCTCTATCTGTCATGGATTCGTCTTCGTTAGGGCTGGGCATTGATAGTGTGTTAAAAATGTCACTCACATGTTCGCCTGCATAGTGGAGAAGAAGCGCTTTCTGTCGTGCATCGTCAGTAATGTTGATAGCAACTAACAGGTTGCGAAATCGTCCAATCCACTTCTTCCAGCGGACAGCGACATCACCAGCTTCAGGCGAAGGTTCGAAGGCTGGGAATGGAGGCAGGTTGTCGGCCATTTTAGCTCTGAGCACGTGCGTACTTGTGCGAATGTAAGCGTCGAATTAGAACGAATGTTGCGTTTCGCAATACGTTTTGTTTCGTCTGGAACTCGTAAGCGATTTATTTTCCGCGTTTTCCAAATTATCTTCGTCGCCAATGTAATAGTTTGAAACACGTTTATTAAACAGTCTAAAATGTGCAACCATTCCTCGTGCCAGTCCGAATCCAACTAGTCTTCTTCCTAGATCTTTCCATAGATCCCCTCTGTGGCCAAGCCACTTATATAGCGCTATTACATCCATGACAAAATTCTCCAGCTGTTGGATTGAGGGTTTTTATTGCCTCTATCAACAGCTATTGGCATAACTTACTAACGTTTCATTATGTGTCTATAGTTTGGAAAGGCGTCAAAAGGAACAGCCTGGTGGAATCATGAATCCCAGCTTCCGAATCGACTCAGATGACAGTGAACGGTATCTGCTGCTCTTTTACTCAACATTCTTCGACCTTATTTTTGTGATACATTTTAAGTATTGACCAAATTCATGTGTGAGATAAATATCCAATTGTATTAGTTATATTAGACTGAGATTAAAAATTTGATAAGCTATGTGAAGTAAGAATGTTTATTATAAAAATTTATACATTGCTTTTTATGTGAATAACCTTCAACCTTGGAGCCATGCCAATGATATATTTAAAGAAGTGTGCAAGTAATTAGTGATTAAAGTATCTTATCATTCTACTGATTAAACACTTGTGGATTTTTCTATTTTAGACCTCCGCCGGCTCCAGTACGTGTTGAAGACTTTGTCAACCACGTGGCTCAGCTTCACCGGGATTCTGATTATGGTTTTGCCAGTGAATTTGTGGTACTTTTTCAAGCAATTTTATCATCTCAAGTCACTTTGTAGGAACTTATACTGACTGTGTATTTGATGAAGCACTATTGTGGAAGGAGAGTCCAAGAGAGGCAACAAGAGATGACAGCATTTCAGGCAATATTGACCTAAAATATATCATCATCTTCATCATTGACAGCTCTTGTATTGATCCCAAATGCAACGTGTGACATATTAGAGATGCAGTGTACAACTGACCTAGACTGATACTAAAGGCAGACCCACGAAGAACAAGGCAGATCCAGGAACAACGAGGCAGATCCAGGAACAACGAGGCAGATCCAGGAAGAATGAAAGTCCCATCGAGTAAGGTTCACCTTTTAAGACAGATTAAAGCAATCAAAGTATCTGAACTTTTGAAATATTTGAAATGGTATTGTTTTGCAGACTAAATTGTGAGTTTGTCTAAGGTAGGACTAAAATGTTGGGGGAGAGCCACTGTACATGAACGGTGTTTGTTTGTAGGCTCTGAACAAAATGAGTCCACAGAATTCAAAGTCTGCAGCTGAACTGCCGGAAAACAGAACAAAAAACCGATTCACAAATATTCTTCCATGTGAGTTTGATGAATTGGCTCTAACACCACAGAAACCTTTGCTGATTTGTTTTACATAAAACATTGCTTCCACAGCCAAAAGATATCATGGAGCTATTATTATTATTACTGTAACAGTGTTTAGTATCTGAAAGGCATTAATTCGTTTCTGCTTCTGTTGATGAGCTGTGTGATACTGTGGCCCAGCTGGAAATGTGCTTGGCTTGTGATTAAATGATAAAGATCAAATCTGCTGGTTCAATGCCAGATAACAACAGTGGGCTGGTTTTCTGTATACTGTTGCCCTGTCATCTGGCAGTAGAGTGTTAGGAAGTAGACAGCAAATCATGTTGTGTACTGGTTCCTTGTTGAGGGATATGAGATACCTTTGTTTAATAGTCAGAGGTATGGGATACCTGTATTTACTTGATAGTGCATAATAGTGTACAAATATTTAACAATGTAGCTAATCTAAAATGAGTTAAAATGAAAGTAATAACTCTGTTTTGGTGAAAATATATCTGTGCTTCAGAATCAGATTTTCGTAGTTTGTGTGTAAATTAAGTTCGTGAAATAAATAAATAATTTTCTAACCAAATTTTGTTTCATATCTGAGGGATAATTTTTTATGTTAGGCAGATAAATAAGTGATTTATTTATTTACTTATTTACTGATGAATGACCGAAATTGATTGCGATGACAGAGCTCTGCTAGCAGATCGTGTCAACACTTACTAGACAAGTCTTTTGTCAACAAACAAATTGCAAATACTTCTTATGGTGAAAACTTCCTAGAGGCCTTACTGGTGCTATATAAATGTTTATTAGAAATGCATTACATTGCAGTTGACCATTCAAGAGTGAAACTTATACCGGCAGATGATGATGAGAATGGTGGATCTGATTACATCAATGCGAGCTTCCTGCCTGTAAGGTTCTGCACTGCCTTTCATTGCATACAATAGAATATTATTTTCTTCCTGTTTGTTTAAATATTTCTTTTTCACCAAGCCCACTAAGAACTTTGATTATGAAATGAGGACCTGGTACATGGACTCTACACATTTCTGTAATATTAGCCAATAGGGATCACCTGTGAGAGGTTAATAAAGGTCCTAATAAAATGTCTAGTTACTTTATGTTGCTGTTGGTGATAAACTGATTTCACTAGCACTGCACACCCTTGGCATCACATTGGATTAGCTTAAGTGATTGCTCACCTGTTTCATGTTTGTCTCCCAATACTTAAATTTTTATGAAAGAAAGTCAAAATGATCTACCATATGCATTGTATAATCTTCGGTGTAAGACTGTTTGCAACAGGAATCAGCATGAATTTTGCAGTTGTAAACTTCACAGTGAAGTGCAATCTACCTGTGGAATATGGATAGAACTGTTGAGGGTAGAGAAGTGTGGTGGGAAAAGAATGATCATGATAGGTTAAGAAACTCTTGTTGTTGTTGTTGTTACTGTTTAGTATTAATTAACTGATTTTATTACTTGTCCATTTGAATGGACACATTTCTGTTACAGTGTATTCTATTTCTGACCAGCAAGCTTTCGACAGTTTTAGCAACAACGCTGTGGACTGCAATATTTCCATTTGCATTCATATCGTGAGTCCACATAGATCCTATATTTAAATTGTAATTATTTTCTAGGGTTTTTCATCGAGACGCGAGTTCATTGCTGCTCAGGGTCCAATGAAGAGCACTGTCGATGATTTCTGGCGAATGTTATGGGAATACAATGTCACAACTGTTGTCATGGTCACCAACCTCTTTGAACGAGGACGTGTAAGTCACTTGCTGCTAGAAATAAGCATTCACCTGACACGTTCCTTGTTCAATATGAGACAGTGTTCACAGATGTCTTGTAAACCAGAAGTTTGTCTGGTTGTTTGATCAATTATCTTATGTTTGCATTTTGACCAAAATATCCATAAACTTAGGACTATTCGTGCAAAGAGTTCTTGAAAGGGAGGTGCAAGAAGTGAGAGGTTAATTTACTTGCAAGGCATATGTACCTACATACATAACACATACGTGAATATGTACTTCAATCTTATGCTGTAAGTGTTATGCTAATTCAAAAGCAATTGCAGAGCAAATATGTGGGTAGCAGACTATTTGTCACAGGATATTGAGTTTAAAAGATGCAATATTGTAATTATAGTAGTGTAATTTCAGTTAAAGGAAAATTTTGTAGGTCCGTTGCATGGTGTGTGATTTGTCCATGTTATAATGTAAAATTATTATACTGGTAAATAGTGTTTCATTAAGAGTTTTGTCTTCTGATGTTTTGCTGGTGTTGTACTTTTATTTACCTTCAGAATTGTTGCCTTATTATGTTTTGCTGGTGTTGTATAGTGTAGTAATTACTGTGCATTGTTGATGTATCTAGGAGAAATGCGTTCAGTATTGGCCAGAACAGAATGAACCGGTCTACTATGGAGATATCCAAGTTGAACTGAAATCTGAGTCTTCCCTTAACTACTACATCATCCGAGTTCTCAATGTCACTTTGGTATGATACGGCTTTGAAAGTTAGACACTTAACCTATGTACTGTTTCACCTGATTCGGCTCAGCACACATTATTTACTTAGCTGAAGTTGTATTTGTATGGAGCAGTCAGATAACCATGTAGGCAGGGCGTTTGGGAGGTGGTAAAAAGGTGCTATATAAATGTGTTTTTATGCTACAGTACATTATGAATAATATTTTGGTAATCAAGATTAAGGCATAGAATGAAGTTAAAATAAAAAATCACTGCCAGTAAGATTTTCTTTAGCAGACAATGCATTAGTTTTACTACAGAATAATAGAATTTGGCAAAATGATGTATTGATATGTTTGACAGCTTTTAAGATGAACTGTTATATGATAACAACAAATCTTCCAATGTCGTAACTCGATTGCTGTTTTTATATGTTTGAGCCAAAAGCTGCTTACAGCTCTGATCCTCTGACATCATCTCTAAGGACAACGACTGATCGAGGCAACGATTAAGTAATTACCTTACATTACCTTGTTCCCAATGCGTTTGTTTTTGTTCTGCAGGAGCAGAAAAGTCGTCGAGTGATGCATTACCAGTTCCTGACGTGGCCTGATTTCGGTGTTCCGAAAGAACACAGTCACTTGTTGTCGTTTCTGACACAAGTGAGAAGCAGTCTGCATCCTACAACTAATCAACCGGTCCTCGTTCACTGCAGGTCAGTCGGATGCCCAACCACTTCGTTTTCTCTCATCTGTTACGTGCTGAATGTGTGGCATTCAGTGTTCTAATTATAATTTTTATTTATAATTATAATCGCAGATCTGTATTATGCCTCTTTAACGGGAACTCCTCAGCCCTATCTACCAGATGATACCACACCTTATATCATTCCAGCATGATAAATGCACATGTTGGATGAGTGATTCCCTACCTGTAGAACATTTGATTCTGGTGCTAAAGTCTTCATTTTTAAGTTTAGTAGTATATGAGTTGTTTTTGCTGTTGAATTCAATTACACTCTTGTGCTTAAGTTGCAGTACTAATGGCATTGTAGTTTACCATTATTGCTTGATGATTGTGCTTGTTAAAAGGATACAATGGCTAATTGGTTAAATGTGACCATGTAGCATAGTCTAAGTTAATTACTGTGCTTCGTAAGCGTCATTATCATAATGCACAAGGCGTTGGTCGATGGTCACATCTGGTGTAAACGCAGTCAAAATCTTAATTTGTTTAGCTTGGTTGAAATCTTATGGGTCAGGGAAATGTAGTTTGCTCGTTTAGGCTTTCCTGAAATGGTCCCTGTATGGGGGTGGTTTGGAACAACTTGACAGTGCACAACTGCTTGGTGTCATCGATTGATGAGCTAGACATTGACACATACATATGTAACATATATATATGCTGCTGTTGCTGCTATATAAATGATGTAGTATAACAGACTTGACTGGTACATTTATTTGTAGTGCTGGTGTTGGTCGCACGGGAACGTTCATCCTCATTGATCACGTGCTTCAGTTAATAAAACGGAATTCTGATATCGATTTGTTTGGGCTCGTTCTAGATATGCGCAACTACAGATCACACATGATTCAAACGGAGGTAGAAATGCTTTTGCACGTTAAGAATGCATGTTAACAATACATTGGTTGAATGTCTGGGTTATTTGTTGACCCATCTGTCCAGTGTTTGCTGTTATAGCATTCATTACTTTATGACCACAATTAATAGAAAATTGGAAGTGTATCTTATGATGATTATTTCTCTTGTGTTTTGGCGCCATTGTTGTATCTCTAATTAGGACATTATGCAGCTCCTGTGCATTCTTGATGGTTGGTCCAAAGTGTTGGAATTTTGCTGAGACTGCATTCAGTCTTCATGCAAAACTGAATTCTTCCTGTCTAATTTCCACCATAGGCCACTGATGTCTCTGATCTCTCATAATTCAACTCTGGACCATGAGTGGACTATGGATACAAACTACACTTTCTCTCTGATTTACCTGTTGGGTATATAGGTCAGAGGTGAAGGTAACACTGTTGTTTATGTGCCTGTAAATAAATTTCTGAGAAGCATTCTCCTAAGGTCATGAAATCTTTTGACAGAGGCACATTCTGAATGCCGCTACATGACCAGTGACAACAGCAGTTCAGTAATGCGATAGCTTTGTCTCTTGGCTTTTACTCGTACTCGTTTACCAACCACGAAACTATAAAGGATTGAGTGTGTGCCAGGTGGCAGGGCATTACAAAGATGGTCATCTATCAAAATATTGACCATTGCCTAAGTTCATAGTGTCATTGTTGTGTTGTTACAATGGCACAACAAAAGGCTGTTGATTAAATGGTAACGGTTATATTAAACTTGTTTTATGTTAGTGTCACAGTAATACTGTATATAAAATGGGGTTAAAATCAGCCAAGTGTTATCTGGAAAATAGGAAATCGAGCATCATTGTTGAGATAATTGTTTGCAGTTTTAAAATGTGTTTGTCGTTGTAGGCACAGTACATCTTTGCCCATGAGTGCGTTAGGCATGCCATAGAGCTAGGGTATCATGAAGGAAGAGACATCTTCACAGGAAGTGATGACACTTCAACAGGTACAATTGATGACTCTGTCTTTCTATGTCTTTCTATGTGCCTGCTTGTCTGTGTGCCTGCGTGTCTGTCTTTCTCTGACTAAATTAGTGTATCAGCACTTTTAAAGAGGTGCTGAAAGATGCTATACAAATGTCTAAATAATGTACATGAGGATCATGTTTTTCGGACTGAAAGTCTTGGTTTTTTAATGGAAGCAATCTTGATTAAGGAGCAACTTGCATGCAAACATTTAAAACTGTAAAACATGTAATCTGCTGAAAAGATTGAATGCAAAGGATAGACAATAAATAGATTAATAACACATGTTCCTTGCAAGTGGCTGATCTATTTGGGCATACATGGCTATGTCATTCCAACTGATGCAGATCAGTTCAAGTCTACGGATAGCATTTGAACATTGCCATGCATCTAGGCATCTGATTTAAATATATTTTAATCATTTTTTATTTGCAAACACTAGGCTTTATTAATCTACTTCCTTCTGAATACTGTGTGGTGCCTCTCTGTCTTTGTATGAATAGTACATTTAGTATCTATACAAGTATTTATATTACAATGGCGATGCCATGTAATACAAAGCAAACAGGCATTAAACAAGAAATATTGCAAATCTTTAACTCAAAGTGTACTAATTTTTATTTGAACTGAATGCTTCTGTGTAACAGCATGTCTAAGAAATTGTGGGTGCAGTTTTGGCATCGTTAACAAGTAGAGTTATTGGTGTTTCAAAGTTTATTAAAAAACAAACCACTGCAAAAGGTTTATAACTGGTCAGTAAAAGAAAATGTATTTATTTGTTTGCTTTTCTGAAGGTGAAACACAGCAAGAGTCGTTATATATGAACTCTGGACCGGGAAGCAATTAGTTTTTCATGCTGTGAGTACTAATTTTCTTCCTTGTGTTTCCTATTAGTCAGAGCATTCCATGATTCACTAGGTATCATGTTACTCGTGTGTATGAAATGCAACACTTCTCAGTTGCTTTATTGTGAATGTAAATACTGCACAGAATACTTGATTTGATTTATTTGAAATTAGCCTCTTTGATGCAGAGCATCTGCTCACTAGGTTGGCAAAATGCCCCTTCTTGGAAAAATCCCTGCTGGTCACCATTGCTCCCCTCCACTTTTCCCTCCCTGCCCCCTTATCATGCCACCCATTTCCTTGCCCAGCTCCTTCCTCTCCTTTTATCTCCCCTCTCCTGCCTCTTCCTCTTTTATCCCTATCCCCATCCCTGCCCTTTTCTATGACCACATGGAAAGAAATTACATGCAAGTTGCATTAAATGCACTAATGACTGACCCATGTACTGTCCAGCCTCGGTACTTAAAACTGACTACAAATCCACTGAGCCAACTCCTGTTTAACTGCACTAAATGACCAGGGATTGTGGATAGCACTGGATACATGCATCATGGCGTGTGTGTTTGTGCGTGTTTATAAGTACATGTACATGTAAATTTTTATATTGAAATTGTAAATGTATATAGGATGTCTTGAGAGATTGTCAAAGGCAACACAGAAACAACCTCTCAATTTTGCACATTTGGATATCATATTTAATGTGTCTTAACAGTCTGCAAGTTTCTCAGCATTATTAGAAGTGTCAAAATTCTACTGTATTATGACTCCGGTATGCTTCTTTTCGGCTGGGTTTCGGGTATGTGTGTTGTTTGAGTGTACAGGCCTTCAGAAGCCTGCTGACAGGCCTAGTTATCATCATAATTGACTTGGTTATTATCATTTTAATCATAATCACCTTCAGCTGCAGTGTGATCATAATCATTGAACGTATTTCCTTTGGGGGGATTATCAGACTGTTTGCAGTTCACTTAGAAGTGAACATTGATTGTGTCTTGTGAATTATGATAATGATGATATACGAGTTTCAAGATTAGGTGAGATTAGACTGTTAGGTATCTGACTTTGCAGCTGTTCTAAACAGCAATCTATCTCTATAAGTGTATGCCAATTTAGAGTACAATAAAATGCAATCTGGATCTAATGGTTTAATTTTCTTTTAGGGTCATGATGGTGGATGATTTTAATTTCAAAACACAGTTCAACTTAGTCTATGACAGGTCTCTTTTACCAAGAACTCTTCACAGAGCCTGTGGAAATTAAAGGAATTTGAAACCATAACTTACAACTGAGGAAGAAACAGAGAATGGAAGACAGATTCGGGAGAATAATACTCACATTTCATAAACCAGAAACTTGAATTTCTTTGATAACTTTTTATCATAATTGAATGACTGTTTTATTTGCTGGAACTCGAGACAGTCTGGCAGTTATAATTATTGCGTAAATGATTAGATATGCAATCTCGTTTCTAATGATGGCTGTTAATTTTATCAACAGTTTGAAGTTTAGACATATCTATTTTCTGTCGGGGTGCTTGTTATGGAATTGTGAGTGCTTGTATTGTGAAGAAAAAGTTTACATTGCCGCATTCTTACTATGATTTCCATTTGCAAACAATTTTAATGTTTATGTTTAATTTTTGTGTGTATATCATAATTTTGTAAATGATTAATTATTAGTTAGTTATAATTAGATAAATTTACTTATAATGTGTTTGTTTTCTTCTCTTAGTAATCTGTTGGCCTTTCATGCCTTTGTCTTGGGTACTAAAACTGGTTTAGCCTGTGAAATTTGACAGTTTGTTGTCAAGTCTGTAGGATAGGTTGTGCATTTGTTTTGTTGCCGTTGTGCAACTGCTTCAGCTGAAAAATCGTTCAACTGTAGGATTATTAGCGTTGAAAGTGTGAGTCGGCAGTTGCTTGCTGGGTGTTTTTACCGACTGAACTTGACTTTTTTGCGAGTGAAGTGCGTTTGTTCAAAATCATTCCACTCAAAAATAGTTTTTAAATATGTTAATTTTAATTGAAAATGGATCCACAATCTGAAATTTCCACCTCCTGATGTTCACAGCTCTCCTACTGAGCCTCTGTTATGCTTTGAACTTACACTCTTTCTTTGGTTCTTGCTATGACTCACAATGTTTCCTGTTGTGGGGGATTCTAAAGTGCAACTGAAGTTCCGGTACTGTGGACGTTATGAAACTTTAGTCGTATTGTGCATTGTACTGAATCTTCATTTAAAGCATTTTGACTTTTATTTATAAAATTGAGATGTAAAATAGTCCAGAGTGAAGTGTTTTTCATTGGGACTCCATTGTGGAATGGTTCTATTCTGTCGTATAGTATTTACTTTTGATTGTGTAACATCGACGACGTTCTTGTTTCATTGATGTGTGCCGTCTTTCATTGTGTATCTGTTTCCTACTCAAATTTCAGAGTTGGAATCTCACAATTTGATTCTCTTCATTTAAAAATCTCTTTAGAATCTCTTCATTTGAAATGTAGAAACAAAGGTGTTCTTAGGTTTTGGTGGTGTTATTAACAAAAAGAAAACACCATTGTCCAGTCCGTGCTATTTCTGAAAAATAAACTTCTCCTTGGATCTATAAAATCAATCTATCTTGAAAATTGCTGATCATGTTTGCGTTTACATATCATATTGCGTGGCTTTTGGTCTTCTCAGTTTAGCACTTTAACGACAAGCTGCATTGGTTTCCCTCTCACTTTTAGTATATGCTCATCGTTAAAGTGTTGATCTGGTTACACTGTTTTACATTGTACTATTATCATACTGTGGCATGCATTAAATCTGTGTCTGTGTTAATTTTACTATTATTTTTTATTGTCTGTATGCACTGAATCAGTGACTTAGAAAGATGATTGTATTTAAGAAGAAACTCATCGCTTATCAAGATGCATAATGCAAGTCAACTTTGTTGTTTTTCTGGGTTTTTTGATGCATGGCTTCACTGTCAGTGGAAACTATTGATGGTGGCCGATAGATTTGATAACACTGTAGAAATAACTGTGATTGAATGATGCCCTATCATTATGCCCTTTGTGGTGTTTCCACCTGTCTGTCTTTGTATATGTCTCGTTGTATGTGTATCTGTGTGTATGTATACCTGTCTGTCTGCTAGCGAAAATAATCAAACGTTGCAGATATTTTCATCTGTTGCTTATGTTTTGCACAAGTATTTTGATCAAAGTTGAATCTCACAAGTTTGATTCTCGTGTGAAAAGCTACATATAATAATTGTTCATCAGTCATGTTCTTAACTGTGTTACTGAAATCATTGAGGATGTAAACACTTTTAAGAACTTTTAGTTTTTATGTATTAAGATTATGTCATTTGTAGTTAGTACATTTTAAATAATGCATTTCCTGTCCTGATTGTTTGCTTTGAACTTTCTGTAGGATGTCATTGAGAAAAATACTGGATTTAGCTTTTAAAATGCATGGAACATTAAATTATTTTGGAATACTTCCAGATGTATAAAATTAAACAACAATGTTAATGAAGATATTACAGAAACTCTTCTTTTCCTGCACCACGTTGAATATGTTTATGATTTGGCTTCTTTACATTGTACTGTTACTTTATGCTGTTTACCACTGTTCTATACTGTTTTGCTGTATCAGCTAATTTTCTTTTGAGCAGAACATATCAAAGGCTTGTTGCTAACTTTGTTTTAAATTATTAGTTGTAAGAGTAACAGTCGGTTTACTGAGTAGACTGTGTGAATGTAGAGCAGGGGTGGCAAACTTTTTACAGGTGTGTGCCAAAAGTACCGCTAAAACATTTTTTAAAATACCCTTGCATGCCTCTCAGAATTTTCCGTAGTGTATAATTATTTTCTCCGATAGGTTTTAATTGACAAAGCAAATTAAATAAAAGACATTGTTTTAAAGATTTTTTTTAAAAAGGTGTTAAAATAAACTCCTTCATAAAAAAATATGTCGATTCCTAGACTGATTGTGTATTTCGAAAGTTTGAAGTTTTGAAGGACAATCTGAATTCTGCATGCCAACAAAATTTGTGTGGGTGCCACTTTGGGCACGCATGCCATGGGTTCGCCACTTTTGATGTGGACCATTTAAAGTATGCATTTCTGTATTTTCAGTTCTCTCTTACAATACAATTGCTATGTTGTATGATGCCTGCATGCTATTTGAAGGCTAGCCTCTTTCCTTTTAAAGTGATCACTGGAAGAAAAGTCAAGATTAACTTTGCATACAGAAACTTTTGTGAAAATTTTGAAGATATCATCCATATATTATTCTGCCCAAAGAATTTAAAGTCTGTGGAGGTTGGAAGTCTATAAATCTCTGTCTCTGCCCACAATTTCGCTTATTTAACATGTTCCATTTTTTGTTAATTGATCGCAATAAGGGAAGGGAAACTGAAGATATATACGTCTTGATTGAGCATTATCAAAATGCTTTGTAACCTTATCATTTTGTGTATTATGCTTTGGAAGTAGTTGATTTACACCCTGATGAAATGTGATTCGTATAATTGGCGTGCAGGGGTGGAATATTTCATCGACTGTGGGTTTTAATTATTTAATTAGGTCATTACTGATTGTTGTGAGTTCTATACTGATATTTTTATATTTAGAAATGAGTGACTTAATCTACTCTGAACATATCATTTGCAAATAATTGTGAATACCTTAATTCATATTGAAATAAATGTTATAATTGTCATCACTGTTATTTTCATAATATGCATCTTGCCTCCTGCATTTCATTTGTTTGCAGATAATTATAGGGTAAGACAATTGAAATGTAAAGAAAATGGCTTTCATTGAAAATATTTTGTTGAAATTTACAAATGGCCATCTAGTCTTGCAATTTCTTGCCAAATGCATAACGATACATGTTGCACTAGTTTCCCAATCGGAAATGTAATGGTTTGCAGCTGGAAAGTCTTCCTCTTTCGAGTTGCAGTGTTGTTTCTTTGTTAACTTACCCCATAAATGTTGTTTGTACGCTAGAGCATTGAACTTACAGCACATGCCTTGTAAACAGGGAATGTTATGGACATCAGAAAAGGAGGAAGGGTGTAATACAGTTAAGGGCAATAGGGATTCAAAGGTCATTTTTGTCCTTTATGGGCAGCCACTTACTTATCAAGCAGTTTAGTACATGGATTGACAACCAAGTGCTAACAAGTATTAACGAACAATTTCGGACCATGCACCACCGGGAATCAGATTCAACATGCAGTGGTTAAAAGGATGTCTGCTAACAGAACTGCTTTGAAACCTCCCTGCCCTTGTCTGGATTTGGTATTGGCATCCACCACAGGCCCCATTCCCCTTTGTTGATAACCACACCCTAGCAATGTACTAAGGCCTTAAGTAGCCTACTCTATTACGTAGTACCACGCTGAAAAGAGACTAGAATTCCAGCAGTTTACCAACATCTTATGGCATCAAAATGCAATTGATGTTCATTAGAAAAATCTTTTGCATATCTCTTGCTGATAGTTGTGTATATTAATTAGATCCAACACAGCATAGACTAAGCTGGATGACTTGAGTTAGGTTTTAACGCCTACATAAGCTGTACTGAAGTAATTATCAAATTTTGATGTTGAGTCTGCATTGGGCATTACCCCTCCCCTGTCGGCATTTGGGTGACCCCCTCCCTGTTCTTTGTGAGTGTACTGCTGTATGATCCCTCCACGGCAAGAAATTAATACAGGACCACAAAGTGTATCTGGAACTAGCAGCCTTCCATGTCTGGTGTGTATTGGCCTCTGTCTTGTGGTTCTTGACCTATGGTAATTTCGCTGCTGAAAACACATAATATTAGTGCTGCAGTTCAGTTGGGGTGCTCGATTGTGTGCATGCTCGAATGTTGATCCTTGAGGTCAGGGCTCAAATCCCTAGATTTCTGCTCCATCTGCACCCCTAGCCGACTCGGCTATAATGAGTACACCGACTGTATACACTGTTGGTGGGAAGATGAGACGTCGAGGGAGAGGACTGGCCATATGCCCTCATATGCCAAGGCTAAAAATGAAATTGCTAACACTTCATAGCCATGGCTGCCTAAGGACTAGCTTAATGAACTGCTCTTCTTCAGTCTTCTGCACATTTTTGTAGCACTTCAGTTAATTTCTCATCTGGTGAGGCTTGATTTTAAAATTTCTTTATACATTGCCCCTGTGAAGCTGAATGTTAATTTCTGATGCAATAAATAACTAATGATAAATAACAAAATAAATGATAATGAAAATCTTTGGTGGTAATAGTGCTGCTCCTGTCAGTCAGTGGCCAAACCAACTTGTTTAGTCAGTTTTGGCCTTATATCCAAATGGGAAATCACAGAATGGCATCGAGTTGAATGCAGTTGCACAGTGAATTAATTAGAATTTGTTGACTTGATTGACACAGGCATGTAAAGCTGCTTTTATGTATGCGTAAAAGCATGCTATGGAACGGCGGCTTGTGATTACTAACACGGCTTAATTTAAAAGTCATTAATATGCAGAAATGTTCAACTGATAACCAATTTCCCACCAGCAGGCGTTCAGTTTTCGGAAGTTGTTCTAGAGCTCCGGTTGGGAAGAATAATTTGCTAGTGTTTTTCGAATGATTACTGGTAAGCATTTTAATTGGTTTATAGACAGCTTATTCTGACCCTGCTGTTAAAATATCCAGCAGCCAATTCCATGTTATTCATTTTTTACAATGGTTATAAACTTGATTTATATTTGTTTACATATGGTCTTTACAAAAATACCCTGCATGAAAGTCACTTTTGGGTACTCTAGTACCAGGTGAAACTTGTTGCAGTTAGCCAGCAGCAATGGAAAGAATTTATTCAAGTTTTCTTTAAAAAGTGAATGACTTTAATTATATTAACACAGTCCAAAATTAAATAAAATTCAGAAAAGATCTGTGTGAGGTGCATCTGGCCTTGAATGAAAGTGGATCATACAGCTGAGGGTGTAAGCTGAAAGTGAGATGGAAAAGTACAATAAGTGAATTGATGAGACATGGCAGAGGGGACAATTAAGAGTATCACTGATGCAGAGTTCGGTATATAGATAAATGGTAACAACTCCAGCAGTCTCGAAATATGAGGGCCTCTCCATTGCCATCTCATTTTCCCACCGACAGTGTGCAGTATATGTACTCATTATAGCTAGAGGGCACAAGTGGAGTAGAAATCTTGAAATTTCTGCCTTGAACCCCCAACTTCTCGGTTGACAATCCAGCACGCTATCTGGTAGGCTATCATGCATGACATATGAAGCCCATTATAATGAGACGATGAGAATATTCTGATATGGGCTTCATAATGTCCTGCACATGATGCCATCAGAAGTGCACTTTTAAAACAGGAGTGCACTTTGAAAACAGAAGTGCACTTTGAAAACAGAAGTGCACTTTGAAAACAGAAGTTGCAGTAGAAGTTACTGATTACAGTGGTGTTGATGTTGTGGAAAGTTTATGAAAAACTAATGCTGGTTGAGAACATCATCAGGTAAGAAATTTCTACCTTGGCGGGGATTTGCATGTACAAAAACTGTTGTGCTATGATCTTTGTAAGGACTTTACATACAAGGGATTAATAAGAGGACACGGAGTGTGGACAAGAGAACTCAATGACGGCATCCGAATATCTTTGATAAATACACCTTAAACTCACTGTAAAGCTGTGTTTGGGAGCCACATCTGAAACTGCCTTTTAATGAGTCATGTTGCAATGAGGTCATTCTATAAGGCTGAACTAAATTTGGAGTCCTTACATGCCTCAGAATTTGTGTTAAATACAGACCTTATAAGGAGTTTCTGGTGTAGTTGAATCTGTGATCTACAACAGTAGCAGTAACCAGCAGAGGATTCTATTACGGCAGACCTGGCCATCTTAATGACTTATGTGCTGCTTGGAATTAGTGAGCGGATTGACAAATGTATGACTAATACAGAAGAAATGTATTTAGTTGCTCTAGTTACCTTATACATAATTTAACACAATTTGGTCCAGTTTATTTACCATTATATATATATATATGTATATGTATATGTATATACCGGTATATATATATATATATATATATATATATATATATATATATATATATATATATATATATATATATATATATATATATATATATATATATATATATATATATATATATATATATGTATATATATATATATATATGTAGCCATGTACTCTATATTGCTGTATGAAATGATGCCAGGGTTTCAATGGAGTATTCATGAAGTCTATATGTTAATGTTATTTCAGATTAGCCAATCAGTCTTTGTCATTATCTATGCAATCATTGTACCTGTAATTGTAATGGTTATGAACCATAATGCATGAGCTGCAATAAATATTTAATTACTGCAGACTGTCAAGTTAGTACTGCAGACTGTCACATTAGTCCAGCCAAGTGGCAGAACTGCACATTTCTCAGAATGCAAAGATTGGTCCGCTAGGGCCTGATTATACTTTTTCACAGTGGCTTTCAAATGGTGGTACACGTACCACTATTGGTATGCCAGGTGTAGCTAAGTGGTATGCAAAAAAATTCAATAAAGATTACATTCTTAAAATTATATATTTAATTCTTAAATTTGTATACCTACTATCCTATACCATTTGCAAGGGGACTTCATGCTCACCTGCTGTTTTTGATCTGACCTTTGCTGGTGGTATGCCAACATTCGATTTTTTTACCTGGTGGTACTATAAAAATAGTTGAAAACCACTGCTTTATCCGTTTATAAGTGGTCCCCTCTTCCTCAGATTCAGATCTGGGCCCTGCAGTTGGGGGCCCAAAGCTGAGTACACTGCTTACAAGAAAAACTAATGGAGTTATGTAAAGCAAAAATTGATATTATAGTGCATAATAAATGTTCCTAGTGGCAGGAACTCTGTCGTGGATTGATTTAATAGCAGTGTGTTACCAGTCAACCTTGACTAAACGTCATCAAACACATTGGATATTAACTGAACTTCTGTTCAGTTCTGCCCATCATGGAATGTGCCTTTCCTGGGCATGTGTATTTATTCACTCTTGACCTGAGGTTGATTTCAGAGGGATAAACTGCAAAACTCTCATTTTTCTTGAGTTCTGGACTGATTCTAACAACAGTAAAATCAGTTTAGCATGGAATTATACAAAAACGCAGGGCCAATTTAAAGGCATTGCAATAATGAAGCATATTTAGTGTAAACATTTGTCATTCACTGAATAAATCATAAAGTAAATTGGTGTTGTTTTAAAGGTACATCAACCTTGGTTCCAGTCTACTAATGGACAGCACTATGACGACAGCTACCGATGCTTCAAATTGTAAGTCAAAGTGCTACCTCATTACTGCAGATAAAATTGTTCTGTATTTCATTAGACTTAACAATTTTAAACTTGCTGTTTGATAAATTGCTCTATTTGAGCAGCATCAAATGAACGAATTGATGGTTCTTTGGCTCATAATTATACCAAGCCATTATGTCAACTCTACGGTTGACCTTTCTTCTTTAACAATCATATGTAATGTAATGTAATTAGTAACTTCTATTGCGCCGGTGTCTAATGCACAAGGCAATCAGTAGGCCTAAGCGAAATACATATCATTGTCCAGTGGAAATACCACCATAATTACTTCATCTTCAGTCTCTAGCCCAGCGGTTCTCAACCTGTGGTCCGCGGACCACTGGTGGTCCGCGGCCATCTGTCTGGTGGTCCGCGGGCAAGGCCTACAATTTATATTTTTACAATTTAAAGCATGCAAACAGACAAATTTTTTAAATTTTTTAAATTTTTGTTTTATTTCAATCGCCAGAATCGGCTAGATAGCAGCAGGAAACTAATAATACACGGATTTATGGCAAAAATTTCTTTTGTATTAATTTGGTTTTTGGCACAATTTTAGTGGTGGTCCGCGACCGAGACACAAAATTTTTAAGTGGTCCTTGAATCTCGAAAGGTTGAGAACCGCTGCTCTAGCCTGTTGGATTTTGACCAAACTTCTCCAATTGATAATGAATTTTACTAAGGTTTTGCTTGGAGCTAACATCGATTGATGCCTTGATGATGTCATGGTGGAATATTAAAATCGTTAACTAATAAGGATGGCTTTAACTGCATGGCTTGTAAGGTGTTAACTGTGAGTTCTTGTGTTTGCTCTTGTCTTATAGATCAGTCATCAGAAGTAGACTTCACTGCCAATAGCAGCCGGTCGTCCTCTGGATTTGTTAAAAGCAACACAACCAGCTCCAGTGTCGATACCGACAGTACTACTACTGGCACCTATGTCAGTACTTGGTCTGCTGCCCGTGATGTCAGTGACAACAGTAGTTCAAATGATGATAGCAGCACAAGAATCGGCACCAATGTCAGTTCTAGTGCCAGTGCGAGTTCCTTTGTTATGACAAGTCCTAGCACCAATACTGGCGAGAATTTCCTTACCAATAACAGCATCACTGTCAGCACCAGCCCTACTAACAGCCCAAGTGTTAGTACCAGTATCAGTACCAGCACCAATATTAGTACCAGCCTCAATACCAGCACCAGTGTGAGGAACAACTTCAGTACCAGCACCACTGTTAACACCACCACCAATGTTGTGACTACCTATCTTGATACGGATGCTAGCATTAGCATCAATGCTAATACCAGCCCCAGTGTTGGTACTGATGCCAGTCTTGGTATCAGCGCCACTGTCAGCACCAGCCCTACTAACAGCACAAATGTTAGTACCAGCCCCAGTACCAATATCAGTACCAGCGCCAGTATCAGTACCAGCACCAATATTAGTACCAACACCAACGTTGTGACTACCTATCTTGATATGGATGCTAGCATTAGCATTAATGCTAATACCAGCCCCAGTGTTGGTTCTGATATTAGTCTCATTAGCACCAGTGACAGCTTTAGTACCAGCAGCCCAAATACCAACACCAAAATCAGTACTAACTTCACTGCCAATGACAGTGTAGGTACTGAAGCCAGTTCAAGCCCTAATAGTAGTACCAAGGTTGATATCAATACCAGCCCCAGTGTTAGTTCTGAAGCCAGTCTCGGTATCAGCAGTGGCAGCTTTAGTACCAGCAGCCCAAGTACCAACACCAAAGTCAGTACTAACTTCACTGCCAATGACAGTGTTGGTACCGAAGCCAGTTCAAGCCCTAATAATAGTACCAAGGTTGATATCAATACCAGCCCCAGTGTTAGTTCTGAAGCCAGTCTCGGTATCAGCAGCAGTGGCAGCTTTAGTACCAGCAGCCCAAGTACCAACACCAAAGTCAGTACTAACTTCACTGCCAATGACAGTGTTGGTACCGAAGCCAGTTCAAGCCCTAATAATAGTACCAAGGTTGATATCAATACCAGCCCCAGTGTTAGTTCTGAAGCCAGTCTCAGTATCAGCAGCAGTGGCAGCTTTAGTACCAGCAGCCCAGGTACCAACACCAAAGTCAGTACTAACTTCACTGCCAATGACAGTGTTGGTACCGAAGCCAGTTCAAGCCCTAATAATAGTACCAAGGTTGATATCAATACCAGCCCCAGTGTTAGTTCTGAAGCCAGTCTCGGTATCAGCAGCAGTGGCAGCTTTAGTACCAGCAGCCCAAGTACCAACACCAAAGTCAGTACTAACTTCACTGCCGATGACAGTGTTGGTACCAAAACCAGTTCAAGCCCTAATAGTAGTACCAAGGTTGATGTCAGTATCAGCACCAGTTTCAGTCGCAGTGTCACCTCCAGCCAAATCAGGCAAGGAAATGCTACTGGGTGGCATTCAACGACCCAAACACAGGGCAGCATCTCTTACACCAAAGGAAGCGTCACCAGTGATATGACTTCATCCAATGGGACGACCCACGGTGACTTCAGCTCTGTGACCAAGACCGCTTCAACAGGAACAATAATACTATCTGCTGCTGTCTCGGGAGGTATTCCTACTACCGTCTTTCAAACAGTTAGCGTCGCTTCAATTTCTGGTACGTAGCAAATACTCTACACTTCACTAAAGTTAGAACTTTTGATAAATTCAATTGATCTGCTATCTTAAATGGTTTACAGTAATGGCATTGTTGTTTTAGTGACTGTTACTGTTTCAGTGGACTGACTTTCTGGGTACCTACCTGACTATGGCAAGGAGGGCATCGGGCTCTATGGAAGTCACTAATTACACTTGCATGTTGCTAATTTTTTCATAAATGAATACATGCATAAAATACATACTCTGTGGGTTAATTAGATTGAGTCCTTTGTCCTAAAGTATGATATTTTAACATGTTAGTAGAACATTGTAAGCCACCACAGTTTGATGAGATTCCAGTTGCTAGTATTAGATACTAGTCAGTTGATAGAATTCACCAAATTAAGTTTATCAATCATTCAATAAGATATGACAAAAGTGTGAAGTCTGCTGAATAATGTTTGACACAGAACATTTGATGAGGCTGCAGCTTGTTCAGCATTTTGTCTCATTTGGCGACACATTGCCATTTAGTGCATTTGGTTAACAGAATGCATGTGCCCATGATACACGTTGTCTACCGTAATAGTTGGTGTCCTTCACACTTTGCTTACAACAGTTTTATGCTCGAAAATAAAACCTTCAGTATGTCAAATTGTGGACTAAATCACAAACTGTTACTTTCCTTTTTTGTGGTTAATGTCAGAGAAGCAAATGGGATGGATTGCGGCCCCTGTTGTCCTTGGTGCATTGCTACTGGTTGCTGTGATTATAATCGTGATACTTTTTAAATTACGAAGAAAGCCAAAACGCAAGTTCCACAGGTCAGAGCTTTTACATATACAATTTTTATGAACACATACTAAATGTTTAAACAGGATACTCATATGATAAAAATAAAAAATTAATGTAGATATGTTGTTAAGTTATTACAGGCTGTTAAAGTTCTAGGGTGATTGTGGCAAATATATAGAACCAGAAGAATTACAGCAATAGTGCGTCTTTAATATGCAAGAAATGTTCTATTCAAATAAGCCATTTTAAACGGATCGATTGATTGATTGATTGATTGATTGATTGATTGATTGATTGATTGATTGATTGATTGATTGATTGATTGATTGATTGATTGATTGATAAATACTGACTGAGCTGAGATCAGCTTAGGCTGTGAATTTGCATGAAGCATTGTTATTGTGAGCAGGCAAGAATGGTAAGAGGGTGAGGAGACACAGACACACAGAATAACAGGAGTGCTTGTAGTGTTCAAGTCATTCTTACCATTTTCCATACATTGCTGTACACATACTCATGTTTACAGCTCTCCTACAAAGACTGTCTTTTATTCTGAGCTGAAACTTTACCTCTTTCAGTCTACTTGTGGCTCTTGATATTTGCAGGCATCAGTGTGCAAATTGTAACTTTGTAAGAAAGGCATTATCTGATTAGTTGTGTTGGTTTGTATTGTATACAGAAAGGGTGTGTGGAGTGTGTATTGTGCCTGAGAAAGGATGGTTAGGGAGTTTGCTAGACCTGAAATTCACTGATGCACCATTACCCAGTTGTATGTCTATTCATGTGAATTGTATTTTCAGGTGTTTTGGAAAGCATAAAGATGATTCCTTTACTCCTCCTCTTACTACTTGGCCCACTTCTGAATATGCCAGGTAGAAATTATTATATTTTTAAAAGTCAGTATACTTGCTTATAGATCTATTGGGTCGGAAGATGGCCGAGTACTAATATGAAAGAGCCTTTCATTTCTTTCAGTTGAACGCTAATCTGACATCTTTTGTATAGAAAATAAGGCATCAAATTGACAGTCGCTTCAATTTTTAAGTAAAGCCATAGTCAATAAACATAGTCTATTAGATCTGATCGTTTCATCAGTTCAGATTTTTTACTGTGGAATCTGTAGCATGTTTCCAGACAATTCTGCACCAGTTGCCAGTCTTTAATAGCCTATCCGAGGCCTGTCTTCAACAGGAAGATGTCCTTGGTACGGTGTTGCATCATACTCTTCACCCAGTTCTTCAAGGCTCTTCTGAATTTGTTTTTGAATGCATAGGTCACCTTACTTTGGGTGGAAAAGCGTCATGTGGCCACAAATGTGCCAGCAGTAATAAATTATTATTATTTTTATTTTTATTAACGCATGTAAGGTGTCACTAAAGACTGGCAACCGGTGCAGAATTGCTGTACACAAATCAAGAACAGGGATATGACTTATCAAAGAGGAATGCAAAATATTAATACAAATGAGCCTTGCAGGGAGCATCAAATATTGCGGTAGTACAAAATATTGTCAGTGTACCAATAGTTTCTGCCATCTGTGCTCTGACTTGATTGAAACTCAGGAAAACTCCAGCTTCTGCATTATATATCCTGAGTTTGTATGTAGTAGACATTCTGATGGAAGATCAGTACAAACTGAACAGATATTAAGGAAGAATAGCCAGATACTATATTAATAAATACAGCCAGACACATCTTATGCCACAAACAATAAAACACAGCTTGTTGCATTACCTAATGGAGATTTGATCATAAATTCTGTTTGTTAATGTGTTTGCTTCTTCTGCTGTAGGCCTGTACAAGTACAAGACTTCATCGCTCATGTTGCTAACCTTCACAGGGACTTGGATTTTGGTTTTGCCACTGAATTTGAGGTAAATGCCTCACATACCGCCATTCTTCCTATTCCTATTCCAAAATAAATAATTCAATAAATTCAGAATTATTGTAAATGCCTCTTATTTGATCGTTGTTCCTATTCTTACCTTAACATAGATTAATTAATAAATTCAGAATTTCGTTTTGTAGTTTTTATTGCATCTCATTTTATGATGCTCATGCTGAACCTACAATGTTGATGGTATACATGAGCAACATAAATGCAGAATAGTTAGTGCAGTGCAATGTAATGATGACAATTAGTACAACATTCTGTAATGCTTTATGCTCTCAATTATGGGATATATTTAATTATTCCTACAAAATTTTAAAGGAATAATTAAAATTGTAATTACTATTTATTGTAAATGCAGAAAACACAGCTGAATAGCAAAATTAATCTCTTTCAAATGATGTTAACTAAAGAAGAGTGCAAGATCAGAGGGATATTGCGAACGTAGGTGCCACTCTTGGCAGTTTTCGTAATTACATAATTTGTTTTTTGTTTACACATCAGACCCCATTACTATTTCGCTTCTCATGTAATTTTGCAATTGCTGTCTTTGATGTGGCCTTTGATATTGTCAACCATGGCATTCTTTTAGGGCACCTTGAAAAGCCAGAGCTCTTGATTGCTTTTGTATGTTTTGTTACTGCTACCTTAAGAAACTGTTAAGCATGCTTTCATTTGATGAAAAGCAGAGAAATATTAGTTCAGCTGAGTGTTGTATCTTGTTGTAGATGCTGACACAACAGAGTCCACAATTTCCTAAGTCGGCAGCTGAGTTACCGGAAAACAGATCCAAGAACAGATACACAAACATTCTTCCATGTAAGTTGAATTTATTCCTACACGTATGCTCTGTATCCTGGTTTTGCTGTGACAACATGCTCAATATCATGGGACACGGAAGTCGAATGGATAGAGCGCTCAGCCTGTAATGCAGAGGATAGAGGTTCAAGCCTCCACTCAGGCAGTCAGGTCACTGTGTAAGACTTGAGCAAGTCTAGTGACAATTGTTCTACACCTTCGATGTTTTGTTGAATGGTCATGTTTGTACCTCTGAACTTTGGAAGAAGGGCAATATCAAATACAGTTCTACAATATCATCTGCTAATTTATTGTTTGGATTTAGTCATCTGTTGTTGACTGATTGGGTTTGCTTACACATTCCTGACTTGTTCCTATCAGACAACCAAATTTAATATGCCAGTAACATAAAATGTAACAGACATGCAAGATGAAACCACTTTGAAGACAAGTTTGGATGACGTTTGCCTCTGCTGTTTGCTGTGTATGCTTTGACAAGGATGCTCCAGAATCAGTAAGTTAAATAACGAAACATGATAACATAGTTTAAAGAAAACTTACATGGCCTGTATTTTTTCACTGTATCAGTCTTCTGAAAGGTACTTTGAAACACGCATAGCCTTGAACATGAAAACTACTAGAAACTATTCATATGAAAAGCAGCAGATCACAGAACTTGTTTTTTGCAAAATGTTTATTTTTGTACACAGCTCTAGCATAAATCTTTAACATCGTTGAACTTCTGTTGTTATTGTGTTTACACATCAGGCAAATATTCCTTCAGCCCCCCCCACAACTTGGTCCATGCTGCTGGCAACATGTAGCATGTTAAGGATTCTGTGAACACATAATCAAGTGAGGTTGGCTGTTGTGTTTGTACAGTTGATCAGGACAGAGTGAAGCTGACACCAATGGATGATGATATGACTGGTGCTTCGGATTACATCAATGCCAGCTTCTTACCTGTAAGTCATCTGCACTTCCAGTGGAATAATAATTGTTTTATCAGTGAATATCTTTTATTGTAATAAGTAGGAAAAATTAGTTTATTGTTATTATTATTATTATTATTATTATTATTATTATTATTATTATTATTATTATTATTATTATTATTATTATTGTTATTATTTATTATGCCCTTACCGTTACAAAGATATCACAGATGAATATTGGACTAAAGCTGACAGTTTTGAGTGGAATTTTAACTTATAGTTAATTTGAATTTCTGCCAGATACTTTGGCTTGTTGCCAATATCAATCATCATGAAGTGAAAGAAAGGTATTCATTGGTAACTGAGTGTGCATTTGTAGGGTGTCTCACATAGACGTGAGTACATTGCTACCCAGGGTCCGTTACCAGGCACATTTGACGATTTCTGGCGAATGATCTGGGAATACAATGTCACAACTGTTGTAATGGTCACAGACTTGGTTGAGAATGGAAGAGTAGGTATTATAATAACAGTTTTTTCCAGTAAAAAGACTTGATTATGTACTATACTTCCATATAGGAAATTGAATAGTGAGGCTCTGCAAAAAAATTGTGTACTATAGCTACCAGTGGGAAACATTTACTGATGCTCAAGTTTTAAAATAGCTTGATATTGTGATTAAATGAAAATTGATTGATTGATTGACAAACTGACTGATTGGTTACCAGACACTTCATATCTGATTCAGGCGTTTCTTGTTCACAGTGAGTTATGGTACAAACGAGTTCCGAGTCCAGGATATTTGGTCCAAGAAAATAATCATATGGTTTTATTCCAACACATAAAGCTCTTTGTTTTCGTTCTAATTTATGATTAATTAATCTATTTAAAATCAGTGAGGAAGAAGAAAAAGAATGTAATAAATATAAGCTTGATACTTTCTGTTACTGTCTTAAAGATTTTGTGGGATTGCTTTGCAGTGTGCAAATTCTTAGTAGTGCTGATTATGTTATTAGCTGACTTTTAGGTTGTCTTTTCTGCTCTGGGGTGGAAATGTTGAATACTGTTACTGAAATTGTTTAGGTACTTACTGGTCAGTACTGGCCTAATGATAAGGAACCAGTTCATTATGGAGACATTCGTGTAGAGCTCACATCGGAAGCAGTGGTTGGCAACTATGTCCTAAGAATATTTTCAGTGTCACTGGTATGCAATTGCTTCAAGTTTAAATTTTGCTGAATAGTAACTAATTAATTTTTTTTATTGAAGTTTGAATTTATACTTTGAACCTGTAATAGTAGCGTTGGGTTTCTTTTATCAGTGTTGAATACAAAGATTCATATTTCAGTAGTTGTTGCTTGTTTAAAGAGCTGTTTTAGCCATGATATTAGCAGCTGAGCTGACCGAGGAATGTGATGAAATAATTCATAAGTATAGTTTATGTCACCAGACATACATTTGATGAAAAGACGCGCAAGGATTTGAACAGTTAGCAATGGTTTCAGCAGCTATCTGCATTTCCAACACTACTCATCGAACTATAGTTATCTGAATTCTTTCTTCAACCTGCAGCCACCTCTCTCCACATCATCAAAGGTTTAGCACACAGCTGACCTAGTTAGGTTACTCCATGGTATTTATTATATAATAATTTTAATAACTAATATAATGTACAATAATTTTACTAATCATTCATTCTACAATCTTTTAATAATTTTATAGGGTTGCTCTGTATACTTTTGTTTAGCTTTGTTGAAGGTCTGTTTATCTGGTTCTTTTTGGTCTATCAGGATGATAAGAGTCATCTGGTGAAGCAGTTTCATCTGACAAATTGGAAGGATCGCAGTTCTTTTAATAATGTAGACGAATTTTTAGCCTTTGAAGGAGATGTCAGAAGAAGTCTGATTAATTCTCCTCTGCTGGTTCACTGCAGGTCGGCAGTTTCTTCTTCCACTCAGCCACTCCTACTAGCTTAGAATCTATGCCATAATTCAGTTTTTCGGTAAATTAGTTTTAGTGTTCAAAATTATGAGAAGTTTGGTGATAAGTTGGAATTAGATAAATTGTGATTAGGTGTGTATAGGTAAATTTAAATTTGAAGACCTATTTTATTAAATCACTCAGAGCTAATTTACTAAAAATTAGAGAAGCACTTGGTCAAAGTGAGATTCCACCATTTCAGAAAGAGTATTTCACTGTGGCTACTATTTTATTCTTTTGATCTGCGTGTTAAAGGCTGTTGTAGTGGCTTATGAAGTTTATAAGCCATTTGAAGACAATAAATTTGCAGATAAACTGAACTATTGTAATGTATAAGCATAGCGTTGTATAGAAATTGCATACTAAGAGGTGCCAAGTCAAGATAATACAGCCAAACCAAGCATAATTCCAGGAACCTGGTTTACCATGTTTCAGTGCTGGTGTTGGCCGCACGGGGACCTTCATAGCTGTTGATCACTTACTTCAAAAGATAGAATTGGAATCCATCGTCGATGTGTTTCATCTCGTACTGGAAATGCGGAATCACAGAATAAACATGGTCCAGACTCTGGTAGGAGGAAGTCCTCTAACAATCCATACAGTATTGTAATCATAATCTCAAAATTTATAAATTTCTACTTGAAAGCTAATATAAGTGCAGGGCAACAGCTTATTTATGAGTGCTTTGTCAAAGTCCAAGGGGTTGTCCAAAGATGCAGCATGAAGACCAAAGTCTGGTTGTCAGAAGACTAGAGAGAGAAGGGACAGTGGAGCTCTTTTGATGGGTTTTCTTAACATTAAGAGAAATGTGAAGGCTGGAAAAGGGTAAGGTTTCTTGGAAGGTGGGACTTTATATTTGAATGGTGAAAGAAAGTGGAACTTGAGGCAGATCATGGTGTGTGAGTGATGATATGGTTAGAGGAATGGAGAATTTGTGAAATTCAGAAGGGAGACTGCTCCACAGTTGTGGTGCAGTGTTATATACAAATCGGTTGGAGAACTTCATTTAAGATACGGTAAGCAGTCACTGAGAGGTGAGCTATATGCTCTGGTTTAGGCCTATACAATTTGTCAAGAACACTTTTCCTGCATTTCGAGAACTCCAGACAACTGCCTTCATGAAAGTCACCATGATGGTTGGTATTCAAATACTGTTGTTAATTGTGATGCTGGGGTGCTTGGCTTTGCCAAAGATCCTTCGCTGTAGTAACCATTTAGCCTAGAACTACAAAAATGTCCAAATTGTAAGAGTTAATGACCTGAAAGCTAACTCCATCAGTTATTCATATGCTGTATGTTTCAATTTTAACGAACTTTTGTCACATCTAATGTCTCAAGTAGGGCTGTACTGAATAGGTGATTATCACTATTTGGACGAATACGAATAATTGGACCAACTATTCGGCTGAATACGAATACCAATAGTGTACAAAATAGGTCTACCGACAATATTCAAAATTTCAAACGTAAGCAAAAGTTTCAATTCAGTAAATTTAATACATAAACTTAAAGTAAACAGTTAACTACATGTAATTTTTGCATCCTTCTGCCAGTCTGTGTAAACTAGGAATGGAACTAATTTAACTAAGCTTAGAAATTGTCACTTACTTAACGTTCACTCCATTCGCTATAGCAGCCGCATATGCAGAAACAGATGTCACTTGACCACTATTCGTATTCGGTCCGACCGCTACTATTCGACCGAATACCGAATAGCTATTTGGTCCACTATTCGGCCCAAAGCGAATACGAAGCGAATATTCGGTACAGCCCTAGTCTCAAGTACAAGTACCTTGGTCTCAGGTATAAGTACTTAAAAACTATACTCGAGTTGTTTTCGAGTACAAGTACCAAGGGCAACATGTCTGATACATATAAACGTGTAAGTCGATTAGTACGAAATGGACCTCCCTTGTAACTGTTGCTTGGAATTTAACAGTTGAATTTAACTTAAAGAGAATGAGGAGTTAACTTTGATGAAGATATCAGCCTTCCTTTGTTTCTTTTACAGAAACAGTACTGCTTTGTCCACGACTGCATTAGCTATGCGATTGAACATGGCTATCACAAAAGGATATCGATTCCTAGTGGATATTCTATTCGAGATTTAAAGGGTACAAACTGCCTCCATTCTGAATTTCTGTTTGCCTATTGGTCTGTGCTGTTTTTATGGCTGTCTTATCTTGTAGTCTTTCTTCATCATTTGGGTAATCTACCGGTACATGTCTTTGTGTCTTCCTATCATTTAGCCTATATGCTTTTCAGAGTAAGTAAGTAAGCAAGCTGATAAGCTGGTAACCGTTTTGCGCCTGACAAGCACAAAGGCATTACATATTATAGAATGATTCTGTTCCATGAATCTGTGTAGATTGTCTGCAATCATCAGAGTACGATTGACCAATTGTTGGACAAGTTTGTGAAACTGTTGCTTTGTAAGAGGACTGCCAATTTCTTCTGTGTTGCTCTCATTGTAGTAAATGTAATTGTAATTAGTAACTTCTATTTTGCGCTTGGTGTCTATTGCATAAGGCATCGACCAGTAGCAGACCAAAACCAAGTCGTAATCAGATCAATATCCAGAAGATCAGTCCGTAAGATAGAGAGCTAGCCTATGGTGGATAAGCAATTTGAAAGAGGTAAATTTTGAGAACAAAGTGATACAAGCAGCTGAGCAGAGCACACAGACACAGAGAGAGAATTCCCAAAAGTACATGTACGTCCAACAACTGAAAAAGCTTGTTCACCAGGAACAGTTCTTGATGTAGGTATTACCAGACAAAAATAGTCAGATGACCAAACTAATCTGTTCAACCGTTGCTGGTTGTTCGTGACATTTAGTTTGAACATGCTTTATCTGATAGTGTGTGACATTGTGGCAGGTTGCTACTACTGTTTTGTCTATCACCTCCACATCCACAGTTTAAATCTTCATAACGTAAATATGGTTCATCAGGAAGCAGTGCAATCCATAAAGGTTTACAGATGGTGGCATGTTGTTATCCTGTGTGTGTGTTAGACCAAATATTCTTCGATGTCAGGACCATGACTATTGTTCACAAAGAAGCTTGTAATAAATAAGCAATAACCGTACCTTACAGTTTTTGGTAAACAGTGATAGACTGCCTGACGGTAGTTTCTTTTTAGTTTATAAAAGCATAAAAAATTACTTTATGCAGTCCTATGTGCAGATTGAGTCTTTAGGCAGTTCACTGGTTGCTTCATTGGTAAGTGGTCACACTGGAGTCGAGATTGTATTCCCAGTAGTGCAAGCTCAACTCCACCCAACACTAAAAGCAAAATATATGATCAACTCAGTTCATGCAAGAAATCTTTGGCTTCTCATTGTGTTGATCCCAAAACAAGCATCCTGTCCACCCATCAATCACTACACCTCTGCCAGCCTTTGCCCTTTCTTCCATTTACCTTTGCCCTTTCTTCCATTTACCTTTGCCCTTTCTTCCATTTACCTGAATATTACTGAATGTTTTGGTTCATAAAATGATTTTATTGAAGAAGGAAACTCCGAGGAAGCCTTGATACATTTGAGCACGTTTCACAGCAGTAATTGGTTAGTTTTCTATGTTTCAGAACATAAGTTTTAAAATTAAAATTCAACTGCTATGAAAGTCATGATGAAGACCACTTAACCCAGTCGAGTAGGTGAAAACATAATGCAGCGAGTTTTCATATTCATGGAGTGAATTTTCATGTTTTCACTTATATTGCCCTCACACTTGGAGCATTTCACTTAAAACTGAAACTGAACTTTCAAGCTATCCTGCTTGTGTTCCTGCACTGTCTTATGAACACTTTCATCAGCGATTTCCACCATAGCACCACGAGCAGTTGAGCACTCTCTCCATCGGCTTGACACCAGATTGTCGACCTGTCACTGAAAGTGAACAGAAATCTCAATCTTGCAGACTCGATGTGATATAGCACTAGTGTAGAAGGTGGCCTCTCTTTAGCAGATGTTATTTGGCACTGAGAATTTGTTTAGATTTACATTTACATTTACATATTAATTATCAGCTGGATTATCCACCATACACAGTTTTCCAGGTGGAATGACCTGTGTATTCACCTAACTAGGCTGGGTTTTGGTGTGCCATCAGCTGATGCCTTCTGCATCTGCATCTAGCACTACAGAAGTTGCTAATTAATAATAACAGAATTAATCACTCCTGGACTAACTTGGCAGAATATTTTTACGTGGTAACAGTATCTAAGCAATACTTCATATATTCTTACAGTGGGCACTTGAAGTCATTCAATTTTAGCATTGTATCAAAAATTAGAAAAGCAACTGACATTGTTATTTTACAAAATGCTTATCCTAAACCTAACCTGTTGGGTCTAATCATCCTAGGTGCCATACCATATAGCACCATCAGTAATACCATATAATGATGTAATATTCAGATTATGAATTAGACTTAAATTTATCAGTCAATCCTCTCATTTTAAGCATTTGTCATTAATATTTCTTCTCTTACAGTAAGTTTCATCTTATTTCAAAATAAAACTTTTCTATAAAATAACTTTTGTTTATAAAATTGATTTAATTGACTGACTACATTTTTAAAATGCTCTTTTCTGTTTCCATTTCAGAACCCCAAACTGCAATTTCCTGTTCTTTCTCTGCAAGCATCTGAGAGGATTTTAAACTACACATCATCATTCAGCATTGTGGATTTTCCAGAACATAATCTCAAGCCCATTAATTCTGAGCTATTCAGGAACTGAAGTACCTTGAACAATATGTATCTGTTTGTATATTATCATGATCAACCAGAAGTTACAAAACTTCAGGTCGCTGTGTACTAATATTATGAGATTAATGGTGACAAAAAACTTTATTATCAATTATTTTTGTTAATCTGTTTTACCCAAGATCTAGCATGTGATTTTTTCATGTTTATTGACTTATATTAAGAAATAGATTTTTTAAAATAGAGTTACTGTGATGAACTCTGAACATTTTATAGTGTTAATTCAAGAAGAATCAACTTTTTCAGACACTCAACTGTTAGAATACTGAATACTGTGATAATTTTGTTCATGATTTTATGTTGGGAGTTAATAAGTGTGCAAGATTCCTCAACTTCAGCTGAAAAAGGCTTCAAAAAGCAGTCATTTATTTGATAATTGTTGAACATTTGTTTAAAATATTGCTAGGGCCTACTGTTAAATGAATTTTTTTAATCTGTGATGTCACTATGTTGTCCTGAACTCTTACTTTGCCGAGTTACTAATTTCCAATTGTTGATTTTGTGGGGTTTTACTTTCTTGTACTGAAAAAGGCCAGAAATACAATCCAGCTGGATCATAGGCGTAATTTGTGGGGGTACGAGGGGTACCCGTACCCCCCACTTTTTGGACTGGGGGGTACCGTACAATGCCAATGAATATTTTATCATTGTGCCTTCCTATAGATCGCAGTCTCAGCTTCGTTTCGTGTATGTAAGAAATTGGTACCCCCCACTTTTTAGACCAAAGTTACTCCCCTGAGCTGGATCAACCATTGAAGAATTGTAGACAAATCGCTATGGAAAATTCAAAGCAGGCAATGACCCCAAGATTGTAAATGAGTATAGGCCTACCTGGAAACCTAAACCCAAGACCTATTATACATACAAATAAATTCCTTGCTGGGACCCTAGAAAAGGCTAGAAGGCAACTAATTTTTTGCATTTTTCCGACACACTGTCATACCGAAACTTAAACTTAGAGTTTGTAGGTAAGAAAGATATAATAATCTTCGTTTAATATCTTCAAACTGACAATTACGCAGTATGATTACAAATCAGTATGAACAGATGATCACAAGTTATTACAGAAGTCGAATTTAACTGTACACGGCAGCCATGCAAGGCGCCCATCACGTCCTACATCTCATTTTATCAAACGCGCCATCTCGCGAATGAAAGGCTGAGTGGACCTAAATTTGGGGAGGTAGCGGGAAGCGATCCCGCTACCGCTTGCTCTTCACGCCAGTGATGTTGCCACTACTCTATGGACCCCCCCCCCCCCATAGTCAAGATCACTGTCAGTCTGGCATAAACTTGTCCAAAATATTGGGGTCGGGGGGATTTGGTGATTCATTCTACACTTGTTGCATTAAATGTACAGTCCATCTGAGTTATTGCGGCTGCCCCCCCCCTTCCCAAGTCTACGCCTATGATCAAGATGTAATAAAATCTCATGCTCTAGACTTCATTGAAAGTACTGAAGTTTCACCAAAATTTGGCACACCATTTGTGAACTTCAGGATCTGTAAATGTTATAATTTCTTCCGCAAAAACAACAATAATTATGCCAACTTTTGGATCGCGTCTCAGGGTGACGTGATCGTCAGCGTCCAGATGGCGTCTTCAGTTGGTGCTCTGTCCAATGGAAGATCGAAGGCGCTGTCGTTTAAACATTGGTTAAACGATAATGGCGGAAAGTTGTGGAAAATTGCCATTAATTGATGACGAAATTTTATCAGAATGCGTTGCATCAGCCATCCACAAAGGCAACAGAGAAGAGAAAGGGACGCTGATAAGACATGAACAAGAAACTGTAACTATGGGCTTTAATTTTACTTGTTTACCTTTCCGTTAAGTTGCACTGTCAGGTGGTCGGTATTCTTTCATTAGCCCGAGCGCGTGCCGGACTGTTAACGCAGAACCTGACGATGTCTTGCATGGTAGTGCCAGGGTTTTAAGTTGGCTACCAAAGCATAAGTATTTTGATCAAGACGACAGTGTTTGACTTTTGACCTAGCTTTCCAATTATTCTCGCTTTAAACGACGCCCGCCTTGACAGCTGCTCTGCCTCCTCTCGATCTGGGCCCTCTGGAAACCGGACGCGGACCTCTTTTTGGACTACTTTTTGGAAACCCCCTCTGATTTGATCGGGCCTTCTGGAAACTGGACTTGGATCTCTCTTTTGGTTTACTCTGGAAACACCCTCTGATTTGACGTAGCGCTCGTGAATAGGCTGGTGCCCTGCTCTTGGCCTTCGAATGGCGCTTTAGAAGTTTGGAGATTACGATTACGATTAGCCATTAGGCAACTTAGGCTCCTCAACAGGGATCGGGTAAGGTCCACAGCGAATACTACTGTTAAAGCATAGCTTTTGAAATTTTCGTTAAAAAAATTCGATCTGAACGACTGATGGGTAAAAGACCTGCACAATGCAATAATTTATTGACACTGCAAGTAAAATTTTCTTACTAGCAGTCCTGAGCATTGTGTGGTTGGCCAGGTACTACCAAGTCTTCCTATATCTTTGTTCCAACAAATGTTTAAAACCATCGTTTTATGGTGGAATCTTTGAAGACCACTGGAGAGCTTTGTGGGCATCTATGAATAAGTCCCCAAATGAGTGGAATAGACTCTGTGTTTGACCAAGAACCATGGTGTAAGGTAATGGAGAAGGATCTGTGATTGCAAAGTTTGGAACAGCACTCCACTAAAAGAAGATGAAGAATGGGTGCTATGAAGGATGGGTGCTTTGGCTGGAGTTTTCTTGAAGTGGTGCTGTATAAATGTCTGAATTTATGCATTTAAAAAATTATTCTCTCCTTTGTGTAATTGTAATCGTAATCTTGAGATTTCTACAGCACCCAGATAGCAGAAAGTGGAGTCATGGAAACCAGTTTATTCACAGGCGCTTAGTGAAAATAAAATCGATAGGCAGCGGGGTCAAAATTGGTTCCAGGTCAGCATCCAAGGGGTCGGGCAGGCAGACAGTTGGAAATGGCGAGGAAGGTAGGGGGAAGAGGATGGCTCAAGATAGATTTGTAAAAGAGCAGTGTTTTCAGTTTTGATAATAATAATAATAAGATTTTTATAGCGACGTAGCACCTCCGAGGCCGAAGAAAAGGAGGCTGTACATGAGTTCAAAAGTCAATGACAGTCATATAATTTTTTAAAAAGATAAGTCTTGATCTGTGATTTAAGTGTCTCCAGACATGGCACATTCTTCACATGGTCGAGATGGCTGTTCCATGCAGTGGGTCCAGTGACAGAGAAGGAACAGTCCCCAAACCTTGCAGAAGACCATTGGACTTGTTCGCCTAGTTGATTTTTAGATGAGGATTGTAGCCGACATCTGTTTTGGTTGTCTGCTGTTGAATGCTGAAGTCTGAGCTATAGTCTTGCATAAGATGATGCAGTGCATCATATGTGATCAAGCACAGTTTGTAGGTAAGCCACTGAGGAATGCACAACCAGTGTTGGTTGTCGCATAAGAGATCGGTGATGTGATCAGTTGGTGTCCGGTCATATGCGCAATTTAGACATGAAGCAGAGTTAAGCACTGACTGTATCCACTATAGCTGACAAGTCAGCAGACCTGCTTATAGGCTGTTGCAGTAGTCAACCCTGGATACAATGAAGCTGCTGACCAAGATAACGGTGGTTGAGGCTGGAATGACTGTGTGAATGGCTTTGAGATGACACAGTTGGTAAAAACAGCTTCGGACAAGTTGACTGACATGGGCCGACATGGTCATACAAAGTTCTGTCAAAATGGACTCCCAAGGTTGCTGATAGTGTCAACTGGGCAGATTTCTGCATCACTAAGAGCGATGGTACTGCAGTCAAGTCAGGGTGAGATTTTTGGGGGGTTCAACCCCCTAGTCTGTCTTAGGATGCCACAATTAAGCCTTCATTGCATACCCCAGGGGCAGTGATATTTTACTTCTGAAAATAATTCCTAATTCAGTTCTAATTCAGTTCTGAGCTCTTGAATTTTACTTCTGATTCTAATTTTACTTCACAAATAATTTTACTTCTAATTCCTATTTTAGTTCTCAAATAATTTTACTTCTTATTTTAATTTTCCAAATAATTTTTAATTTCCGTGCTGTAAAAGTACATATGCAACGCTTGCAGAGAAGCACACCAAACCTGTCCCGAGAAAGAAAAAACTGTTTGAAGTAAAACAAGGGGTGAAGCTTTAGTCTAACAATGCTGGTCATTTGAATTTTGAGTCGTGTGGTTATCATTAATACGAAACGAAGAATTATCTCGTATCAGCGAAACCGGGTAGGCCCTACTGTGTGGACAACCATATCCAAAACGCTGTACAGTCGCTGATGGAATTAATTCGAGTCAGTCGTCAAGATCTAATGCTCTCAGGCTATGCCAGCGTGTTACCATTCATCTATCCCCCTTCCAAGACTTATATTGCTTGTATTTTTCCAGCTAGTGCTGTTCCACAAATTCCATAATTTTCCTCGTTTAGTACTTGGCATGTAGATCTGCCTGCACATGTAGTTTCGTAGAAATGATAAACCCAATCTATCTCGCTTCCTTCCGGTCAACATTCTCGATAAACTCGTAATTTTACAATTTAACGATCAAACCCGAAATAAAATGGTGTATGAAACTGAGGTCGTTGGTACGCAATTAAGTAGGGACAATTATTAGACAACGAAGACCAAAGATAATAGAAATGGTATGCGCAGCGTCTTCATCTCAACCGAAGTTTTCCAATGGATTTTGTTTGGAACGCGTGCAATTTTACCGGTACTCGCCTTCGTCTCAACTTAAGCGCCACAAGAAGTAAAATGATTTTACTTCTGAAAATAATTCCTAATTTCGTTCTTAATTTTAGTTCGGCAAATAATTCCTAATTCAATTCTTAATTTCGTTCTTTCTGCTGAAATAATTCCTAATTTTACTTCTAGTTTTCGTTAACGAAATCAATTATTTTTACTTCTAATTTTAGTTTTCGTTAACGAAAATATCACTGCCCAGGGGGTCGTTCCAACCCCTCCGTTGTGCTAGTGTGATTTAGCATTATTTGACTTGAGTTTCTGACAAAGAGAAGAAATGTCCGTGGTGTATCATGTATGAATTTTTGAAGTTTCTCAACAAAGGAGTTGATTTTGATTAGAGTCTGACTTTCTAAACTGCTAGCATTGAAATCTTTTGCTTTCAAATTTCATTGACATCCGTTTGCAAATACGGATAAAATATTCAACTCCACATGGATCAAAGTCTAATCCCCAGTCTTTTTTCTACAATTCTCACACTGCCTCAAGTAGATGGTGATGTGTTGCATCAGATAAACTCAGACTTCGATGGATTAAGTTTGAGACGGTTGATGCCTCCACTCTGAAATGCGTTCTATACACAGCAGCACTCTCTGTTTCAGCTCAGTGGTTTGTGGTGGTTTACAGAAGAAGTAAAGCTGTGTATCGTCCAAATAGCAGTGGTGAAGGAGGTCATGTGCTTTTATGATCCTCTCTATATCAGCCGTATATAGTACAAAAAGGAGAGGGCCAAGCACTGGTCCTTGTGTAACACTGCAGGTGACCAGCCTGGTTGATGTCTCCTCCGCTGCCAGATGGACAGATTTTGTGTGCCCTGTTTTGTAAGATTGAAGCAAACTGAGTGCTCTATCCTTGATTCCAAATGAGCATGACAATCACTGAATTAAGATGACAATCACTGAATTAAGATGTCGTGGTCGACTGTGTTGAGTTCAGCCAACATATCAAGTAGTAGCGACAGAAGTACAATGTTGGCTTGAATCTATGGCGTTGACTACATTGAGTGAAAGACCTGTGGAGAGATAGCAAGAGGTGAGGGATCAGATATTTGGCATAATTCTGGCAGGAGTTTGTTCCAGAGAGGCAGAACAGCTATGGCTATGGAGTGATTTGTAAATTTTAGAGATGAGGTGACGTGAGGGCGGAGAAGTGTTAGGGCAGAAGAGGAGTGGGTTGAGCGAAGTGGTTAGATTGTGAATAACTGGTGAAGATAAGAGGTCTGGGAGGATTGAAATGTGTTGTGAGTGATTGGACTTTGTATTCTATGCATTGGAGTGGAGTGATTTAAGGACAGGAGTGATGTGATGGTGTTTGGGGGTTGTAATGATGTCTGTATATGCTGACTGGGTATGTAATGAGAACTTTTGAAACTCTAGAATTTCTGATTGAGGACTAGGAACGGTTGTGGTCTCTTAGTCACTAGGCTTTAACCAGTATAAACTGCAGGTAACTGAATCAATGTGTGTGTTGTTTATAATTTACAAACTTTGTTGAGAATTCCTCTACATTTAAGAACTATGCCATACAGATCTTTTTTGTAAAATTTTGCCATTTGTTTTGTCCAGCACCAGAGGTTTGCCTAGTTTTAATGTTTTCACTGTCACTTTGGTAGTATGATGTGAAGGTTTTCTGTCTATATTAAAACAATTGGTGCATTTTAGAAGATGACAGTCAACATGTTTTCGAAGGAATCTATTCAGGGGCTTAACACAGAACTGTGCAGTTTGATCCAGTTCCTTTTAAAGTATGACGCTAAGAACAGAAACACAAAGGAGAGAAAGTCGTTTGAGAATGAGAATTTTCAAGAAACTGAGAAGAAAGACACTGAACCTTTGGACATTCTTAGAAAAAGATTCTTAGAATATACTGTGAAAATTAATCCCATAGCCACAGTCGGAAACAACTTGCTTGGTGATCAGGATCCAAGCTGTTCGTCAAAATCTCAAGAAACTGAAAAGAAAGACGCTGAACCTTTGGACATTCTTAGAAAAAGATTCGTAGAATATAAGAATTTTGATGCACGTTACTCTAAATGCAGAAGTGAAGTATCAGTAGTGTCTAACCCAAGCTTGAAACAAAAAGGGAAATGTATGAGAATGATGCCTTATTCGATACCACTGTGTCGAAAGTCATCTTCTGATGGCGTTTCATCTGGCAGGAGAAAGAGATTCACGGCTGGCAGAAACATCCAGTCATCGTGTTCTGTCTCTGATCATCAGCAGTCGAATCCAACTTCCAAATACAGCTTCAACAAGAAAAGTACGAACAATAATGATGTTGATATGCATGGAAGAAGTCGTAAAGACCACATTCAGGAACTGATTTTCAAAATCTACAGTGAACAACAAACCCTTGAAGAGCTGTTGAGATGTAAGACACAGGCGCATTATAAGCCATGCAGTCAACCATGTCATTCAAGGGATATCCTAAACCAGGCGTTGTTTGGTGCTCCCTCTCCACCTAGGTTCGTACAAAACTGTGTGTTTAATGCAATTGCCAAACCAGACATAAGCCTAAAAATCCCAGATTTGTTCAAAGTTCCAGAAGATGGCAGTTGCAAGGAAGAATTGTTTGATGCACTTCAAGTCCCTTATTTCGAGGAAAAGCGAGGAGTGGCAAAGCAGCTGGATGAACTTTTCTGCACGAAATGGAGCAACAGGATTAACTTTCTTTAGATGTCAACAGTTGCTTGTTTCAGCAGAGGTTGTGAGTCACTTCATTATCTGATAGGCATCAAATACACAAATTATTTTTATTTTTTGTTACTTGTGCTACTCAATGAGCACACTTCGTCAGAAGTTTTAGTTGTGCCATTTTAAATTATTTATTCTATGATTCAATTATTCTGAAATCAGGGTTTTGAAATCCTAAGAGGTTTGAAAGGAGTTTGTATTCATGCAGTCATTGTTTGTTTTTCTTGTGTGTCTAAGAAAATTGATATTGACTTGATATTGACTTTCATGTTTGTAAAACCATAAAAATTAAGTTAGCCAGCTGTCTTTTGGTTCGATGCTGAAATTTTTGTTTGTAACAATCAGTATAAATTGGCAATAATCTTCATAAATTGTTGGGCATTGGGCTGTACTCCACAATTACATCCACACTGCTACATTTTATAGTAGTAACAGTTGGTTAAAGGATTAACTGTAGATTTAAAAAAAATTTTTAAATAATAATTTAAAAGAGTGAATAGCCATAACTTTGATCCATAGCCTTTAGTAAATTTCCCTATAGATTTGTGGTGTAGCAGGCTGTTAAATCACGTGCCTGCCTGCATCTCCTTGGAGTTTGAATTCGGGTGCAGATGAATTTGAGCTTGCTATCAAGCTGAGCACGTTGCACAGAAGGAAGTATTATATCTTCCAAGTAAATGATATCTCATCTGCAGTCTAGAGATCTGACAACCATAGGAATTACTTTTGGGGTTAGGGTAACGTAATCTCAAAATTTTGCATTACCATAACTCCAAAGGTATCCTACTGCTCTTGGGTCCTTCAGCTGCAGGTCAGAGTGGCTGATGAGAGAAAACACTGTCAATAGTGTGCATAATTTTGCCTTCTCTGACATCTGTCCAAATACCTTGGTTAAAAGAGTTAATAAATTTAACCAGTAAGTCAGAAAATCGAGTGTCGAGTCAAATGTGCATGAATCGAGTTTGGTTAATCATTGATGCTAGATATAAATATTTGAAAAGATTGTCAACTATATAAGTGCAAGTTTTCTTTTCGAAGTTAATCTTTCTGAGAAATATATATTATGCGTTTTCTGTTAGACTGGATAACGAATATGTAAGTGTTGTGATTTGATTAGAACTGCACTCTTAAGAGTAACATCTGGTACCAGCTAGACAGTTCATCAACAGAAATTTTCAGATGATAAAGCATGTCAGTGTGTACACAGCCAAATAGTTAATGTGGCCTTTCATGGTGATCGGACATTGGCTGTAAGACACTTGTTTACGCACACGTGTAGCCTATTACATTAGTGTCTGTATTACTTGGCACTGCATTTAAGAGTGTAAGTTTTGCACCATATAAGTAATATGCAGGCATGTTGTTTTGGTTGTGAATATCATGTTTATGTTCAAATGCAGTGTCTGTTTTGTTTATGCGTACTAAGCCCATAATACCTGCAGGTTCTGCATGTAATGCTGTTACTGCATGATGCAGGTTTAGTTTATTTTTAGTTTGTTGTAAAGATTAATTGGGCCGACAGCATGCAGGTCTCTGAGGCTGAGCCCTGGCATAAAGATTTTCGGATGCTTTGTTCGAATTTAATATTTCCTAAAACACAAAATCATGAGCAGCAACAACAATGTGGCTTGCAGAATAGTTTTTCTCGTAAAAATTCAAAGATAGATCAGAACTGCTATCTGAGCAAATACGAAAGAACAGTAAGAGATACCATACATATATAGCACTAGAATATGATGAAAAAATAACAAAAGTGTTATGCAATGTACAATTTGAACAAATTCACAGCAGCATGTCCTTTTGACGTAGTTAAATTTAACTTTCCCTGGTCTTTGCAATGTGCAGTAACTGTGCCTGCTTGCATGTTTAAAAGCACTGTTTTAGCTGCCATATTTCTTGCTGTTTCATTCTGCACTAGTACTTCGAATCTGCAATGGCATCATACAGGATGTACAATGCATAGTTCCTGAGCTGACATTTGTACAGAGCCATACACACGAAAAAATTCGGTTCATCATTTGTTATTCAATGCATGCCTTTGTTGATGAATTCCATTTCAGCAAATGTTTTGAGCATAGTTAAAAGTTTGTGAATGGAAGAACTTTTGTGATGCAATAAGGTACATATACCCTGGGTTTCTCAAACTCTGGCATAACAACTTAGAAATGAAACTTTGTATTTATCGTGTATGCAGTGAATGTTAAGGTTGTTTAGTTTCATGTTTTCTTGTGGCATGCCTAATTCAATGAGAAGTTTATTTGAAAGCAAGCGATCAAGTCATTTCTTTAATTTAATCCAAGCAGTAAATTCCCAGTAACTAGAATAAATACATTTTCCTAGGTTCCTCATATATGAATTCATTCAACCTTTTAATATAGCAACACAGATGGAGTAACATCAATGTAAATGAGCATTTTATTGTTGCTTAAATGCATCACTGCTAGTGCTTTTGCCAGTATCACACAACTGGATTTGGTCTTTTAATGAAAACTACATCACTGACTGATTGATGATGGGTTCTGCATTACTTACTGTCTAGCATGATCACCCTAACGTGCTACCAGCAATTTAATGCTACCTTCCAATCAGCTACAATGCTTATTATAAAAGACCCGTAGACCTAGTAAAAAACAATTCCAGGTGGCAGATTTGATAAAATCCTAGCTCACAAATTTCACAGAGCTGTGTTTCAAGCTTTCCCTTTTTAGGTAAATTCAAACTTTGAAATTTTACGTAATTGTTTTTAGGTAATTAAGCTTTCATACTTGCTGAAATTACTTGGTTTTATCATGAAACAAGTAACTATCATGGAGCATCCAATTTTTTAAAGAAATTTATAACATAATTTTGACACAGAGAAGTATCTTCTTTCAATTGGTTTGGCATGCAATGATCCTTATCGTCTAGCACACAGTTCAAGAATAAAACAAATGTTGCATAGAAAAATGTTTTGTCCACAGCACACATTGGAAATACGTGAAAGAAAAACACACTTGCACATACGTCACTGAAATTGGTCTTTTAGCAGTAGTACACGATAAAGCTAAGAAGTTATGCAGAAAACTAAAGACTATAATTCTCTGGAGGATCAACATCTAACGGTACTTTCACGGAACTGTGTTAAGGCTGAACGGGTCGTGACAAAGAACAGGGTTGTAAAATTTTCTCATCACCTCTGAAACAATCACAATTAGAATGGCAAACTATAAATGTATAAATAATATTAGAAATGTTGATGTGTACGTGGCAGCTGCTTGAAAACTAGCAGAAATGAGTGCATTTGAACTTTTCCTATCAAAATAAACTACCATTATTTTTATTGCCTCTGCTGTTACGAGTATTTTTAGCATTTGAATATGCTGTGTCTTTTGGATTTAGATCTAGTCTTCCCACCACCATGTTTAGAGCTCAGGCAAGCTAAGAGCCCTGGCTAGCTCGCAATTCTGGCAAGTCTAATTCATGATTGCAAATCTCCAAAATTAAGTTTGCATTTAGAAACAGCACTGTTTCCAGTTAATGCCTAGTAATGGTAATAATACTTGCAAAGTGCAAATATGCCAATTTTTATTGATCATAGAAAGTAAATGTACCAACTGTAACTTCATAGGCTTTGTGTCAGCCCAACTGGATGTACCAACTGTAACTTCATAGGCTTTGTGTCAGCCCAACTGGATGTACCAACTGTAACTTCATAGGCTTTGTGTTAGCCCAACTGGATGTACCAACTGTAACTTCATAGGCTTTGTGTCAGCCCAACTGGATGTACCAACTGTAACTTCATAGGCTTTGTGTCAGCCCAACTGGATGTACCAACTGTAACTTCATAGGCTTTGTGTCAGCCCAACTGGAAAACCAGGTGTTTCAGAAAAAAATTCATGTATGAAATAAATATGCCAACCTGCAGACACTAGGGTGTAAGGAGGTATTTCTGCTCCAGTAGCCCAACACCCCTGTTTTTGTACGTTTTCACAGGGACCAGATATTACCTAATATTACCTACATCAGGACTGCTCCCACATCAACAAATCTTGATAAAAATAAACAAGGATATTTGTGATGATAAAATTTGCCTACTTCAAGATATTTTGCATTGGAAATGCAGCCATAACATTGCTGAATGACAAGGGTCGCATAACTGGTGAGCCAGTACAGCAGGCAAGGCGCTCGTGAATAAGCTGGCGCCCTGCCCTGTGTTTAGCTTTCATGTGGCACTTCACCAATTTTGAGTGTAAGATTATGAGGCTTTGATCATAAAACATCTGCATGTTTGGGGTTAGATATAAATTTACAAAGCAGTTGACAAAATTAAGCTGTCACTCAATACACAAAGAAAACAAGAAAAAACATGAGTAGAAAAGAGAAATTGTGTTGAATAAACGACTAAATAAACATTTACACGGTCAACTAGCACCAGTCTTCATCTTCGGAGTCGCTGTGCCTCTGTCGCATCATTGGCATTTGAGTTAATCGTGTCATATTGACCCCATGACCCCTATGTCCACTCTGTTGAGCTGGCTGATCATAACGGTAACTTCGTGGCAAAGTGTTACTATTATTACCCTCTCTTGTCCGACTGTTGCCATAAGCTGCCGCCGGTTGAGGGGCAAATTTCTCCATCTGTTGTCGGCTCGGAGCCCAGTTGTTGTGAGCGATCGGCCTACGAGGATCGTATTCGTGGCGGCTAGAGGGGTGCATCACTTGGCTGGGGTTTTGAGATCTTTCAGATTCAGAGGGATCCATTCTTGAAGAGTAATAACCTCCACGTGCCAAGGACAGCTGTTCACTGCTAGCTGATCGATGCATGGTTGGGGTGCATATGGCAGACGGAGCACCGTGCAAACCCTGGCTCCATTCCATCTCGTATGGTCCACGCGACGGCGAAGCGCTGAGCTGGGGGAAGTTTATGCTTCCTGGGCTTTTGTGAGGCTGGGGTACCGTGGGGGAAGGCATGACATGAGGCATGTTGCCACCGACATAAAATGGCGAAAGGTTGAGGGCTGAAGGTTTCTTTGGTGCAGCTGGTGGTTGTCTGGCAGTTGGCTTTCTTATGGCATTTTCGAGCGGCAGCATTGATGAAGGACTTGGACTCCGTGACCGGTCTGTAAGATTGGCAGTGCCGTAGTACTCGTACACTGGTCCTGGCACAGGGGTTGGGTTCGGTGAAGGACTTCGGGAACGCGTCTCAAGCGAGGTATTTCTCGATGTAAATTCTCGTTCATTGTCTCCTCGTGGATAGGAATTTGCAGCTGAAACTGCCGTCATTGCAGATGGCTGTCCTGAAGGCATTGCTCCTCGGTTCACTGGCTTCTGCTGTTGGGCTCCAGACATCTTTGTATGATGGGCAGGGCTTCGATCAGCTGTCAAGTGGCCATCTTCTGAAACAATTTCATTAAAATTAAATGAATGCAAGCTAAATTAGCATTTTCCATTATTTACAGATAACTTTTCCAACTTCAGTCCAAAAAACTGAATTTCTCCTACAGGGGTTAAATTTCTTCATCCATAAACAAATGAAATGTTCCACTTGGCACGGTCATGGCTATACTTTTAATAAACTCCTAAATATAGGTTACAATTTTTGTGAAATATGACCAGGGTATCTGAATGCATTCTCACCTGGTACTCAACAACCCATCACAAGTTAATAAAGTAGTTGTTCAACAGGTCGCATGTGAGTCAGCACTTGTGAACGTGCTAGCGCCCTGGATATCTAAATCTTTTCACCTGGCAACGTATTAACCATGCCTCAGTTTTGCATTTGTGACTATGCATGCATAAAAACTTTCCATAATAATAATAATAACTGCCTCAACTTCCCCATTTTAAACTGTCAAAGAAAGTCTTTAACACTACTATAAATTTTCCATTATATTTGTGTGTTTCAGCTTCAGTTTTATATTAGCAAGTTTGTAAATCAGTTATTGTATTTGAGTTAATAATCTCAAGTAGTTTGCGTAATGAAGTTTTAGTGCTTCAGAAAATATCCGTTGCAACAAGCATGTTGGCAAATTAAGCTCAGATATCCATTGTGTTCTGAATCGTAAAATGGACACAGATGTTTTCAAGCTCCTCGTTATATTTTAGTATAATATTAACAGCACATTATCAAAGTACTATTACCATTATCATATTAGCATACTGGAAATAGTAAGTAATGTGCAATACCTTTGTGCCGTAAATCTACCATTCGGTTTGTTGCATCGTGTTCTGTGTTTCTTGAGACACCATGTGCAGAAGCCTGACTGGTACCTGGAACCTCGATGGGTGGGTCAGTAACAGGTGCGGCTACCGGTGCAGCTGGCGGTGGCAGAAAATTTGAAGGCGGGTGTGAAGTTGTTGGTACGAGGTCCAATCCAGCTGCGGGAGGGGGATGTGGTTGAGCGCTGTTGTCTACTGAGCCGGGTTGAGCACTGGTTTCCTGGGTTGACATCAGACTACTGAAGGCACTGCTGACAGATTTGTTTATTGTGGAAAAAATCGAGCCAATGGATTTTGTGAACATCGACGTGTTGATCATGTCCATGACACGAACTGTCTCAACGCCCTGGAGATTGGTGTTCTTTGGCAATGTTGCAGATGATAGGTTGTTTGTGAACGTCTGAGTCTGAGATGGTAACGTTCCCAATGGAGATCGTGCCACTGCAGTGTTCCTGTTGCTTTCCTTTTCATTAAACACAACATGAAGTCCTATGTATATATATCTGGATTTCTATAGAGCACATTTTAAGGACTCTGCAAAAGCACTCTGAATGTGGCTGTCTAAGAATTTAACCAGGTGACTATGCAAGTCACTACAGAATTTATTAATAACTGACATTTATTTCTAAAAAGAATAATTTTAACAAAACTCGGAAACAGAGGCAAAAAGATTAGCACTCAACGGTGGATTGATTAGGTGCAGACTCCGAGTACAGACCTTAGGTACAGCGGTTGGCACCCATTTGCCTGCTATTAAAGTGCATAAATTGTGGGATGGTAGCCAATTGGTTAGAGCGCTTGACTAGTAAAGTGGATAGTATGGGTTTGAGTCTACCTCGAGATGGTTATTGTACAGTGAACCTGAGCAGGTCCTTCTCCCACAGTTGCTCATCAACATCATTGATGCTATGTCATTACATAGTGGCGCTTACTGAATGCACAATAGTAGTGCTATCTCCTGCGAACACGAGCTGGGAAATAATCACAAGCTTCAACAAGGATTCGCCCCTTGCCATTTTAGTGCCTCCGTGACTCCATTTGAAACAGGGTTCGCTTTACATTACATTATCAGGTATCATGAGGTAAACACGTAACATAGGCAAATCAAAGAAGTGCCATTTGGATGAAATGACATCATGACATTTACGTAATTAATAAAATGTAGCGTGGTTTAGTTGTGGAACAACTTAATAAAGTAGTAGACTAAGACTACTGGGCAAAATATCGGTCTTTAAGCCGCAAGTGCAATACACAGCCACTGGTCTGAAGATTAAGAAGAATTTTATCCAGATAATATCTCTGATTTAGTTGTATTTCAGTTTCAAAATTCAAAGTAGTGATGGTAGTTGGGTTACCTCAGACACAGGTCGAAGAGGTTTGCTTTGCAGACTTTGGTCGTTCAGTGAAAGCATCTTATCAACACTGCCAGACTGACTAATGTTCTGTCCGTGATCGACATCTGGTCCACGCATCTCCATCTTTGTCATTGATTTCTGAGGATGAAACAGAGTGGGCAATGCATGAATTCAAAGATTCACAGCATAAGAGGTTTTCAAGGTATTCAGCTTTAATAACAAATAAGGCTTTAATAACTAGAGCTGATTAAATGGGTCGTGCTTTAGCTATAGGTCATCAACAAGTCTCCTTTTGTGTCTTTTGGACATCTCTGCCACCTTTGATGCTATCCTTACTAAACCCTCTCCTCTGTATTTGGAATCTGTGGTACTGCCCCATAGCGGATCAAGTCATGCCTTTCCTTATGTTCACTGTTCAGTCACAGTTAATGCTGCTGGTCACTTACCTAATCCGCACACCCTGCACTGCAGTGTTCCTCAAGGTTCGAGTACGTCGAATTTATGCACACAGTACAAAAAAGTGGCAGATAGAAGCAGCTCAATTCAACTACACAAATTATTATTTCATATGAAAGTGCATGGCATACAATTTGACCACAAGGCAATTAAAGTACAGAAATGAAGAATACAAACCACACCCTGTATGTCTTCAAATGGTAAGCAATTCAATTCATTGTATAACTTAATATATCATACTAATATCAGTGCTCTTGTAGTCACAATTGTGGTTAATAAATCTATAAGTGCAGTAACTGTGAGTGAAGAAGAAATGTAATTAACCGGAATCGTTCGTTGTCTGTCCATCTGATCCGCATCGTTTCTCATCCGATTCTCACTCGGCTGAATTCTTTCCTGAGAATGTTCTCCTCCAGAAGGTTGGTTCTTGTTCACACTGCCACAGTACATGGTTGTTGAAATGAGACAAGAAACAAACCATCATGCAGTCATGATGCAACCAGTTGCATATGAACGGACCTAATTCCCTACACAAGAAGATTCTACTAACAGAGTATTTGTTTAGACATTGCACTGCTAAACTTTTTACAATTTCATATATATTATATTGACACAAGTTGGCAGGTTATATATATACAAGTCTGCAATGTAATCTGAAGTAACCAAACTGTGTGTGTAGTCAAAGATAGCCTCTTGTTATTGTGGTAGATGCAATTCATGATCCATTAACCGGATTCATGTGTCAAAACGACCTACGAGTAAACTGGTCTCCACTGTATTATTTCTTACAAAGTCACTGGATCACTGAAGTAAAAAATTTCATATATCCTTCCTTCATTTATTCTCCTTTTTCTGTCTACCAGTCTATCAGGCACCATGGGTCTCAAAAGGTTCTGGATGATGATGATGATGATGATGATACAGTAGACTTAAAGAAGAGGCTCAACATCGACAGGAGTGGCGATGTTGGACGTCTGAACCTGCCTGAGGGCAGAGAACCAGAAGAGATATCCTTCCTTTATTTATTCTCTTTTTCCTGGATGCCCTGTGCATTCTGATAATACTGCTATAGAAGTACCAGACCAGATTACATCAGATTTCCAGTGGTAATTATTTTGTACCAAAAAACAATACCGCACTAGAGTTAGAAACGCTGCTCTACCTCCACACAGCTGAATGGTTTCCCTGAAGTCGTGTTTAATAAATGCTTGATTTCATTGTATATCTTTGCAGAAACTGCACTGACCTGCAAGTAGGGAAGCCAGGGGTTGCTGAAGCCACATCAAGACACGGCTTGAATCCACCCTCACTGTCTGAATGATCTGACTTAAGAGTCTCTCTTGACCGATCCAATGACGAATGCATTGCGCTCAACACACGTCGGAACATTGTTGGCTTCTACAAAATCAGAATAACTCTACCTGCCAGTAATGCACCAAACCATATGTAGAAATCCCCTTCTACAAAACTACAAATTACTTTATAAGAAATTCCACGCCTAATCTGAACCGGAACAAGCAACAGTGAAAGTTATAAGTTAAGAAACAAATCAGATTTACTTAAACTGAAACCTATTCTTTGCACAGACAACAATTTGTATAGCTGTCACTGTTTCAGGCGCTACCTAATATTACAAATATTCCGTGTTTACATGCCTATGATCTTTTTTAACACTTTAACGACAAGCGTGCACTAAAATGTATGGAAAACTAATCAGTCTCGTCGTTAAAGGGTTAAAATATTTGACTTTTTAAAAGAAGTCTTTATTTCAACAAAAATGTTGCAACTTGTTATCACAAAAAGAAAACAAGTCAGTGGTTGAGTTAAAACCACTTTGTAGATTGGTTAATCAGGTACATGAACATTTATATACAACCTTCAAACACCATCTCATGTGTCTTATTCATTTACTGATAAAAAGTGCATCTGTTAGAAGAGGCAGATTCTTCGTTTTCAGTTGGATTTTCCAGTGCAAAACACATGCTCAGCCAAATCTAACCACAATGAAGAGGGATTTGTAAAGTTTCTAAGTGCTTTATTTATGCACACAGACACTGGAGTAAAGTTGCAGAGTTTTGTTCGTTACTTGGACACAGATGCCAGTAAGCTCCTTACTACCAAATTGTGATTTTCCCAACTACATGCACAGCCATAACAAAATATGTCATCTTATTCTTTTGCTTCTTTTCTACTTTTTCTCAATTACAAAAAGTTATCACAAACCTCATCTTTATCCTGATTTGTATCCTACAAAGATGCAACACAAAAGATGGAATAAACCACACAACAGAATAAATCATGCAATGGTTGAACAAATGGATGGATGAATGTATGGATGATTGTCCACAATTTAGACAGGTGCTTATTGCTTAGATTTTTAAAACTAAACTATATAAAGTGCACAAATACTTAGATGCTTCATATGTCATCTTATTCTTTTGCCTCTTTTATACGTTTTCTGCCAATCTGTGTAATCGTAATCATAAACTCCAAATTTTTAAAGCACTATTTAAAAGCTAAATGCAGGACACTATAGCTTATAAAAGAACACAGTGTGTTAGAACCACTGCAAATTAACCTCAAACGCTCAATAGCCCAATTTTCCTAGCTTCTTCTTAAAAGCTGTTATTGTGTCCACTGAGACAGTACTATAGATAAATGGATGTTATGGATAAACTGAGTTCCTTGTTCCTTGGATAAACGGAGTTCCTTGTTATTAGTGTCTAAACCTAATCAAATGATAAGGAACTAAAATAATACTCAGGAAAATTACTTCACTCTTGACACAAACGCTATTTGGTAAGCTCAACTTTTATGTCAACATCTTGCCATGATATAATGGCAAAGTAAATGTGCAGTTGGTATAAAACTAACTCACCATTCTTAATCCTCCACTAGTCTTGTTTGCCTTGAATGCTCTCCAGTTTTCAGCAATCAGAAGACCAGCATAGATTTTACCAACAGTCATTCTGTGGTGTGTCAGCTCTTTCAAAGTAAAAAACAGCATACAGATCAACTAAAGTAACTTCAATATGTTAACATAGGCTGCCTAGTTAACAATTCCTGAACACAGAAATATCTAAAAGTTTCACAACCTAAATAATGAACAGGAAGGTTTATCTTGTATGTACACTCCAGCACCACCCAAAGCTTTCTAGAACTGGTGCTATATAAATGTGTGATTACATTACACAGACATGACCACATATTACAACATCTAGTGCAACAGTTCACCTACTAGAGCAATATCCAGTAGGGTACTCTACATCTCAAGGTGCATTTTAAAATTTCAATGCACCTTACAGTCAAATACACGGCACTCTTTAAATGCTTCTATAAGTCCTATATTAAAACTTATCCAGTTTTATCAGATTACACTGAAATGGCAGCAGTTGGCCAAGCTGTTTCGCTTGATCTAGTAAATTTGGGATCTTAAGCAATGCCGTATTTGAGTTGTTGACTTAACATGGCACACATTGCATTTCATGCATAGTACAGCAGGCCACATTTTACAACAATTTTGGCATGCTGAATAAACATAAATTAAATTTCAAAACACGGAAGATACACAAAGTATAGGGCATTTCGCAATAAACAACCTCAATTAAATGCAACATATGGTCTATATTTAACATATATAAAACAGTAAGTTATATTTACTCACTCTGCAATCTCTGAACAACTAGTCCATATAGTTAAAATTATGTTCATGTTAACAAGCAACGCATTACACTTCACATGTGTGGGACCATGAATTAACTGTCACATTTCTTAATATTAACACTTCAATGATGAGTGTGTATGTACGGAAAACTAATCCCTCTCGTCCTTAAAGGGTTAAAATGACATTTACATAATTACAGCTGAAGTAGGTCAGACCTTCATTTGGAGGAACCAAGATGCCGAGCATTTTCTTTGATTCCACCGGCCACAGCTTAACAATCGTTTCACGCAAGGCTTCGTCATTCTTCTCCATTTCTTCAACTGAAGAAAAATTATTAAGAACAACTTAATTTAGTAGGATTTCAATCAACTTCAAGACAGAACTGCCAAGGCATCATCAGTTACATTTACATGCATAAACTATGCACATAAATAAAAAGGCATCATCAGTTACATTTACATGCATCTCAAGTTCATAGGCTAGAGTATGTAGAAATACATGGTTTACACAGTTATGTATTAACAAGGAACAAAATAAAACAAATTCTTACAATGAACGATTCTGTTCTAAAATATTGGAATGGAGTGCAGCAACTGAAATCCAACACCTCAGTCCATTGCCATCGTGCAGCATAGATGATAAAACCAATGTCCCAGCTTCTGGGGTTGTCTCAAGCCACAGTTAGGCCCATGATTATGGATCAACCGGGTAGACATTTTCCACCAAGTACTGAATCCGAGTATTTGGTTGTACTATTTGCCGGATCCGGGTACGAACCGAGTACAATTTATTCCATATGCGAAGCTTCACATTTTCATGTAATGAAAAATTATCGAAATAAATTTCTGGACTTGTAATAACTGACTAATACATTTTTAATTTTATAAATAAATAATCAATGAAGTGGACTTGACTTCCATTGTGGACTTCCGGTGTTGTTGTTTTTGTACTTTTTCTCATCAAAATGAATATGCTAGATGAAGCTCAAAGCTGATATTATAAACCTACAAATTCCGACAAGTGAGGCAAACAAGCAACTATTTGCGTGTACAGTATTTGCCGAGGCGAATAGTGCCGAAAATGGGATTTTGGCCGAGGCAAATGTCCGAGACGATTTCCGGTTATTCCCTACTCATGATATCCATCCAGACTTACTGTAATGCCCCGCATCTGATGGCTTAGCCACAGTTCATAAAATGCAGCAGCACGCTACTGAGGCTGACCAGGGACAGAATTCAAGTAGACGCTTTGAAAAGTTGCTAAATAAATTCATCAAACGAACGAACGAATGAAAATCAACGGGGAATTCATAGGAAACTGTTGTCGTTTACAAGTTTTACCTATCTGGAGTCAGTCCATCTCTCTGGAAGAAGATGTCTAGTAACCTAAAACAACCATTCCTTGTTCTTTCTTTGCATCTTTTAAGCTGAAGTGCTTCAAACGCGTTCTGTTTGATTGTGGTCTTGCGTTGTTACGTTGGGAATGCCTCTGAGGAGTTTCTCTTGATGTGGTGTTATACAAATTTGTGATAATGCTTATAACAGCAACAGTAATTATCGATGTAGCCAGTGTTGAATGACAATGTGATTGACGTACGCAGAAATGATTAAGAGACAATGCAAATGACAGATAAATTCTTGCCTGGACCCATTCTAATCAGCAGAGATTCCCTGATGAGAGCAAACAACGTTGTTGTAAAGTGAACTGTACCGTCAGGATTCACAGGCATGTTCATTCGAATTAATTTCTGCAAAATGTTAACTTCAGAAGATTAGTTAAAGCAGCTAACGTCTAAAGTCTTTAATATTATTAATTTATTAAATGAAGTCATTCTGGTAAAAAAGTAAGTTCTGGATATTTAAATTCTAACATTGCTCAGAACTGTTTACTGTAATCAACTCTCAGGATCAGACTGATAAACAGTTATTAGCAGCACTCATTAAACTTGGTTTGTTTTCATAAAATCTACAAATCTTAAACAGCCTGTACTGGTATTTTTGTAGAACAAACTGCAAAATCTTAATGTTACATACCCGGTATGCTAAGCGGTAAGGGCACTTCTTACCAAATCCCACAGGCGGCTCCATATTTCTTAGCATGTCATACATGTCTGTATATTGAATCTTACTCCTGGAACAGAAAAAGAATTTGATTTCTTCAGTTAATCAAGCATATTCCTGAGTTTACTAAAGAGAACTGGTTAATCCAGGTGAATCAGAAAAAGAACTTAATTGTAATCATAAACTCCAGATTTCTAAAACACCCCTTGAAAGCTAAGCGTAGGGCGCCATCTTATTCATGAACGCTGAATGCAATCCAAATTGTATTAGGACGAGGAGGTATATGTTGAAATATATACAATATAAATTGATCTTACATAAAACCAAGTAAGCAAATGAAGCAAACATCCTGCATGCTCCGAATTATGAAACGAAACATCTTACGTGGCTCCTGGGTCAAAATGTGCCCACACGCGGATATATTCGTCCAGATGATGAGGTCCCAAAATAGACGAATCTCGCGTTAGATAATCAAAATTATCCATGATCACAGCGACAAACAGGTTCAGCATCTAGAAAAAAGAAAATAGTTAACAATTTTACTGTTTTTAACCCTTTAACGATGAGAGGGATTACTTTTCAGGTATCCACGTGCTTGAGGTGAATTAATAAATAAGCGCAAAATAGGTATCTGATTAATAATAATAAAAATAATAATAAATAATAATAATAACAATAAGACCTTGAGGGAATGAAGTACTTCAGGACAAAAAAAATAATAATCAAATAATTATAAAAAAATTTCAGGTTCAACATATTTTGCTTAATCCTCATTTAACAACAGAATCTACAATTTCTTAGAATAACACTGATCAAACTACGTTTAGTGATTTATTCAGTTTGTTAGTTTTCAGATGCACTAAAATGCTCTAGAGAAGTAAACTCACAAGGAAAGAGCAGAAGAAGATGAAGGAAACAAAATATGGAATAGCGACGTTGTTTCCACAGACTTTGGCATCAGCCATTGAAGACTCTGAATCGCAATCTTTTTCACCTGTACACGAAAGCATGATCTGTTGCCAACTCTCTCCTGTCGCACATCTGTCACCCATGAAAAAAACAGATAAAAATAGTACAAACATCTTATAAATTAAGCAAAACAAAGGTTGTTGCTGCTAAAATACTTTAAAAATTATAGTTTTACAAAACTTGTATAGTCCTACTTAGAAACTACACATAAGAAAAGTGATATCAAAAGTTGTAAAAGAATAACTTGAAAAACAGTAAATCAAATTACTTTTAAAGAAATGCATGCATGCCACAAAAGAAATGAAACAATTGAAAAACAAAACAAGAAATAAGAATGAAAAATTATGACATAAAAATGAAGTTTAGGCTATCCTGTCATAGACAAATGTAGAACAGCAGAAGAAAAACTCAGAATTATTTCTACTTATAAAAGGATCCTATTTCAATTATTTCTACTTATAAAAGGATTCTATTCAATCTACATGTGAAGTAATACAAAATATACACACTATATACTCCTGAAATCTAAAGCCACCTATTCTAGTCATCTGAAGAGAATTCTGTTGTCCTATATTTCACTGGATGCACTATGTCCATTAGTCTCACGACCCTAGCTACATATATATATAATTATATATTTATATATGCATATATATGCATATATATATATATATATATATATATATATATATATATATATATGGAGTGTCATGTAATCCAAATGTTCTGTCCATTCTAACCAAGGGGTGTTCTATCATCATACTGCTTTGGCTGTGTTTGCATCTTGGCCAAATGATTCCTCAACATCAGGACCACGCTCCTGAACAGATTCTAAACAGGTGTTTAAACAAATGTGTCACTTTCATCTTTCTTACCTTCATCTCTTTTCTTAAAGCTCTGCTAAAATATCTGTCAAACCCCATATGGTGCTTTTAATGACAGTGCATACTAGTAACTGCTAATCACGTTATTATTATGCATTTATTAACCCATTAATGCCCAACTTTTTTCTTTGGATCTCAAACACAATTTAAGGTAAAATCCCATGCCAGAACACGAAAAATAGCTTCAGTTTTGAATGGGTTGCTGCAGTTTTGTCCTAATATGGTTTTGAAATCATGTTCCACTTGTGGAACATTGGGCACTTGCAATACCCATTATTTGTTATATGCAACTTCAACATCGCATTGATCAAAAAAAATTATGATCACAACAGAGTATACAATAGATGTTCAATAATACTGTTAACTACACTGTTTTCATAGCTATGTCATGACTGTAACAAGCTATAGGTCTTGTTGCTATGGAAAATCATGAAGCAAGTGTCATGCAAGTTGATCCGACATTTACCGCAGCCACGCTTCGTGTTCTTCTGGCAAACTCTGCAGCGGTTCTGGCTGCTGCTGACTGGGTAATGTCCAGTTGATATGCGAACTTCATCCGACACAACTCTACGCATGACATGCTTTGACACCATTGATGGTCGGGCTATCTCTGGTCGTTTTGAGTAATTCAGGAGGTAACTAATTGCGATCTGTCGAGTGAAGTTGAGTAAGTCCAACTTCTCAGCTTTGATTAGCCGATGGATGCACCAAGCATTGGCGACTGACGATGACAACAGGAAGCTGAATACCGACCACCACCACTTCTTCAATCTAATAGTAATACGATAGTTTGATATGTTCCTGTCCATCAAGTCAGTGCCCCCCATAAAGCGGTTGTACTGGTGCACTGCATCCGGAACTGTAACAGTCAAACGCTTCTTGTCCTTTGCCGACCACCGTGTTGCACTTCGGAGTGGTTCAATGCCGTGGCAGTTACTGATGACACTCACAACGGCATTGTCATGCCACTTGGCTAGGATAAAATTGTTTGCTGCATCCTGGCGAAAAGCAAATTCCCCGCATTTCTTCTTGGCCAACTCTTTGGTTGCCATCACAGGACATTTCTGGGTCCTGTTCTCCCGAATTGTGCCAGTGTAGCCGATAGATGATTGAGTGAGGTAGTCGACTAAATTCAGCGACGAGAAGAAATTATCTGCATAGATATGGTAATGTAGATCCTGAGGCAGCTTTGAAACCAGATCAAGTTTGACAGATCCACCAAGCCCAAGCTGCAAAATTTTAATCCCTGAACCTGCACCCTGGTAAGGCTGATATGGCTCGAGTTGACAGCAGTATCCATCAGTTGATGCATTCAGACTCCACATTTTGAAGCCAAATCGTATTGGCTTATCGTGGATATGCTGCTTACACCCATGGAGTCCGTAATAAGGTATCATGCTCTCATCCACACTAAGTTGTTGTGAGACTCGCCAATGTTGCATGTACTTCTCATTGAGATGACTGATGAGAGGTCGAACCTTTCCGAAGCGATCTGATTCCGGCAGTTCAGCATTGTTTGCACAATGTAGCTTGGACAGGATTTCATCGAATCGATTGCGGCTCATGGCATTTGCAATCATGTCGTTTCGGACATCTTTTTCACTGCTCCAGTAGAGGCGTCTTCTTGGCACTGTACTATTGTACCAGATATCAACAAAATTCCAACTACAACCTTCAACTCATCCACTGTGACGTCAAATGATGACCTTGGATCCTGCTGGGCAGCATAGAGTTGTGAGAAATTCTGAATTTTCTGAAACAGGACATCATTCCAAAAATGCCCCTTTCATCGGTGAATGCCACACATCCTTCACCCTTCAATATCTGAGGTGTGAGGTGGTCAGCAAATGATCTGACAAGAGATTGTTCATCATCGCTGTTCTCGCTATCACCCTCACTTTCGCCATTTTCTGGTGGCGGTATGAAAACGTCAGTGTTGAAAAAGTTTTCTCGCTCCAGCTGATCGAGAACTTCATTTACTGACAGCAATCTGCAAATAGTACAGCAACTGTGCTACATATCCATTTCTATACTTTATACTTGCTCACTTCAAAATATATATTTAGCTGCAAGTCAGCATGGGCTGGTACGTTAGCAGGCAGGCTATGCTGTAACTGTGTTTACAGACAAGGTATTGCTAGTGCCCAATGTTCCACAAGTGGAACATGTCAGACATGCGGTGTTTATATAAAACCAGTGATTGTAAATCATTATATGCTGAACGGAGAGTGCTCATAAAACAGGAAACATCAAATTACAACAAATCTAACAGTTGTGGATAGCTTACCTCTTTTTTCCGGCGATTGAAACAAATGACATTTTATAATTGAACGTTTACATAATTAAAAAATTTGAGAAAACACTTATTTATCGCTCAACTTGGTAAACCGTAGATGAAACTATAAACACCAACATAGATCAATAATATAATGTAGCATACAACAGCAAAAAACAAAGTACAGGTCGTTGCCACCACTTTTAGTGGAATGTTCCACTTGTGGAACATTAGGCACTAATGGGTTAAGTGCCACTATCTAATGACTAAGCATCAATCAATGGCACTGAGCAATTGTGAGTGAAGGAATATCTTTATACAGTTACTGTCTCAGAGGAGGCTCAAGCCTGTACTGTCAATCTTACAAGGCAAGCACTTAAACCAATCAGCTGCCATGTCCCACGGCATTATTAATATTATATCTCAAAAATATACAAAGAGCAACTGCACACTCAAAGGAGAGGTACAGTCGATGCCACTTAAGTGCATAACAGGTAAGTGCATAATTCGCTTAGGCGCATAGAAGCTGGCCGGTCCCATTTTAGTATAGGGTATTTCAATGGAAGACAACTCCCGGTTTGTGCATTTCACATATGTGCAAAATTCGGTTATGTTCATACATGACTACAGGCCTGTTTTATATTGCTCTGTATATCAACACCACTTAATTGCATAACCAGCTTAGAACACTCTGGTCGTCTAGACAGTTCGCCTTGGAAGCAAACACCTGTGGTTGTCGAGTCGTCTGTCTTAGCTCACCGTGTTCCGTATCAACAGACGACCTTGTTACCGGTCGACATTCCGGAGTGTGCAAACAGTATCATAAACATTCTGTTTAGTGTCAGTCGTTCACACTTTTCCTGTAACTTTCTTGACACTCGTTTAAGTTGTAAAAACTTCAAATGACTGGGTGCGTCTGTAAGACTTTAAAACTTAGATTTACTTTATCTGAATGGTTACTGAAGCTATTATAGTACGTAGTCTCCATAACTGCTATTAAATACAGTACATTTAGCCAATTTAACACATTACAAGTGAACTTCTCTTATGTGCATAATTCGGTTAAGTGCATAAGTCCAAGGCAGTCCCACGGCCATGCCCTTAAGCGGTGTCGACTGCATTACGTAAAACCAGAAAAAACACCAACAATGACAACCAAATCCAACTAAACCAAAATTCTACATCCTATAAAGGATAATCATTGAAACTAAAAAGAAAAGTCTCAGAAAAGCTTGAACTATGTGTCACCTCAACGGCTTTTACCTGAACAGCAATAAAACTGCAGCTGGAAAAGTCCTGAAATTGTTGTGGCGGTTTATCTCTGTACCAGGATTTAAGCGAATATTGCCAAAGATCTGATATGAAAGCATTAGAAAGGAAGAAAAAAAAGAATAAAGTTAGTCACCTCATTCAAAGCATAGTAGCTGTTGAAGACGGTCTTAACTACTAAACACACTGTTAAGTATCATTTGTGACCACTAATGAGCAAAAACATTAAACTATGGTAATGTTGCTTTTTTGTCACAAGAAGTAAATTATTTGCTCTCTTATCAGGAATTGTATCAGATAAGTTTCATTTTACAGCTTCGATCTTAGCTCTTGCATCTTAGCTTCCACTCTCCTGCAGCTTTCTACTCACAACTTAAAATCGAACTCTTCAAGATATCCTATCCTGGTTCTACGCCTTCAACACCCCACGACCACCATCATCAACAACTTCCACCATAGCACCATGATGTGTCCTTGGCTTGACTTCTCTCAGATTCTGACCCGGCATCGAACGAACCAAACAACATAGCTAATGAGGACTTGATTTGATATAGCATCGATCAATATGCTGGTCTCCCTGATGCAGCTTTTGCATAGTGCTGACAATTTTCAGATGTTTATTACATCAAATTACATCTTAGATCCCCAATGTCACTCTCTCTCTCATCACCTGGCAACCGGATCTTGTTCTCCTTAGGATACCACTAGACATCCCATCTGACTTGACTCAGTACTTATGAAGAAGCGTGTGATTACAATTAAGATTACGAATACAATCAGATGAAACATCTACAACTCGAAATAACATAGAGACATTATAAATTACTACTTTCTATGAAACTTAAACAAAATGCTCTCATACACTGTATTGAACAATATACCTGATCAAAATCAATTAGGCCAAATATAGTTCAGAAAATTATTTTGCATGAAATGATAGCCTAACAGTAGACCTTAATATACAAAACTGCTATGCATGCATAAAAGTTCTGCTAGGATGGTTGTAATATTACAGTAATAGGATTGATGATACATGTAGTGTAGCACTTGGAAGGATTCAACAATGTACCAATACTTAATTTCATTGGTGATTAATATTACAACAGTAGCTAAAACAAAGTTACCAAGATTACTAAAGCACTGATGAAGAGTAATTCTAAGAGGAAGGAATGGAAAAACAACTAAGGTTTACAGTAGTTAGTTTCTATTATCTAATGGATACAATAAACAAACAGTAAACATAAATGGCAAAATTCATCCATTCATCCATCCCTCCATTCATCCATCATCCATCCAACCATCCGTTGATCCATCAGTTGTCAAGGACAACATTAGGAAACACCTATATCCTTTTATTGCGTGAATGTTCAAATCCAAATCATTACCAAATTGCGAGTGCGAACATTTATAATACATTGATGCTGTTCATGGTCCAAAAATGTCAGGGTACAGTAGTACCGATACAGCAAATTGTGTCTGCTTTTTGTCTGCCAGCGCTAGACCATCATTTACTTTGGCAGATGTCACCACAACATAATCTAATATTTTCCACAAATGTTCTAAAAAGTTTGTGCAGTGGTGTAAGCAGTGTTAGGGAATGCTTTTGTAGCCTAGTGCATGTCATTCTTCAACATAATTTAACAGCCATATTATGGTTTGGGACTATGATAACTGCAAAGAAGGATGCATTGCATACAGGAAACATTAACTAAAGAGTAGCAACATGGGAAACAAAGCAGTACCTGTAATAATAAGAGGCAACTTAAATAAGTAGTTTTTATTATCGTTCTGGTGGTAAACTATAAGGTAACTGGTCGTAAGAGTGATAATGATAACTACAATAAGCAAGCACAAAAGGGCTGAATAAGGACACATGACCACCAACTAACGTTTTGGCAGCATTCGCCTTGACAGCTTTACAAGAAACAGTAGAAAGCCTTACATGTGACTCATCCAAATGATGACAGAGAGGAAAAACAGTAAATCTAAGCATAAATTCAGATAATGAGTATATACATGTTAACAAGAACGCTTGACAAATTAACTGTACAGAAACAGACTATTGATTATTATGATGAATTGAATATTATGATGAACTAATGTCAAGTCTGTGAATAGCAACTGGATCACAGAAAGCTGTCAGATCATGTTTTAACTGTTTCTCTTTATAGTCTGATATTATTGGAGGAATGACAGTCAGACAATGTAGGAATGCCATGGCTTTACAGTGCCTATGCTAAAAAATTGAAATAGGCTAAACATTCTTTTCCAATTTAATTGATTTTTTTATTGATCGATTGACTGAAACTGTTTATTGAAACACTACACAACAGACAAATCAAATTATGACTGTTTCAAATTATGACAGTTTCAAATTATGACAGTATATTAAGCAACTTCAAGTTTTGAGATAAAACTTGATTTCAACAGTCAAATCTGTGAGCCATACGTGTTTACTGCTCATCAGGTGCAGTAGAACCCCTTGAGGATTTTCCTCATTGCAGCAATATGTGTGATTACAATTAAGGTCTATGCACTTTTCACCTTACTCATTAACTGCATCAAATTATCCGTACAGTGCTGCATTGTTAAGAAAATGTTCCAAGCCATTAAAACATACCTATCAAACAGACCTAACTTTAAAGTTGTGACTTAGGCTGAAAATATTTTCTGAGCTGTCTGCATTGGAACACCAGACATTCTTTGGAAGAGAGATTGTTCCAGAAGGAGGGTCTAATACATGAGGACAAGGTCCTTGAATTGCTGTATGGGATCTTGGAACTAGAAGGTGCACATTGGCTGCAGAACACAACTATTCGCATAGTAAACATAGTAAACATTTGTCAAATCATAACTGACTAGAATCCTATTCCTGTCTTTACTACAAGCTTCTATTACATCAAAGACTGAAGACGATTATGGCACTGGTAACTGGCAGTCAAATTACTTACATGTACATAGCTATTGATAATTCAGTCAAACAGATAATTTATATATTGATCAACAAAGCATACAAAACTATACATACAGCATAAAAAAGGAACAGAACAATTACTACCCATATACGTTGAATATTGATTTATAAATGACTATCATTTGAAGAATATTACTAAAATATCAAATTAGATTCAAAATGCATCTTCACATCAGAAAATTGTTGTATACAAAGTCACTTCATGGATACAAAAATATTTGTCTTAATGTGATAAAAGTGATACCCTCAGGCTCTGGAACATCAAAGTGATAATCTGGTAGCTGTAAAAGCAATACTTGTCAGGTATTAGTAAGTGAAATGTTACTCATCAACACACTAAGAATACGATTGAGCAGATGCATACCTGCATGCCGATGATGGCATATATGAAGAAGAGCATGGCTATCAACAGAATGACATATGGCAGAGCCTGAAAACAATCACAGGCAAAACAAAATAGAAGCAATGAACTGAAGAGTGGCAAGATTAATTTCTTGGTGGAGCTGTCCTTCGTGATGCAGCATTCAGCCAACAGTCCACAGACCACTGTTAACGACTAATACAGTTGCAAAGACCAAATGTAAACTAACTGGACAGTTACAAAGTTACAAGTATGAAGAAGAGCATCTTGCTCTGGACAATCGCAATACAATAACAATCGTAATTGTCGCAAGTATTGATGAAATGCAGGCAAAAACACTGACGTTAACTAGTGCAAGCCAATTTAGAAGTTGGATGGGTAACCGTACATCGAATGCCAGGCCTTCATTTGTCCACTTAGTTCAAAGTGATTGATGTCTTACACTGGCTCCTGATTACTTCGCGTATCCAGTATAAGATCCTCCTTCTGGTTTCCAAATCCCAGCTACGGCTTGCTCCTAAATACCTCTCTGACCGTATGCGGCAACCTCTCTCTGCAACTTCTGCTCGTCCTTTGCACTCTACTGGCCGTCTTGATCTCTTTGTCCCTCGTACTAGGACCACTCTGGCCCAACGGCGAGTTTTTGCTGTCACAGATCCCTCTGCCTGGAATGGTCTTCCCCCTCGACTACAAACTAAACTCATGATGGGAATCTCCCCAGCATCTACTCGCTTGCTCAAGACGTTTCTGTTTCCACGGGGCTCATGCACTGAGGGCGCCTCTGAATAGTTTATACTGCGAGAGGTGCCTTATAAATTACTAGATACAATACAATACAAAGATGTTGTTTCTATTGTGGTCCTGCTAAAAGAATACTTACAAATGCACCTATTTAGACCTCTAAGACAGCCATGTTCATTGTTCACAGGTTCATAAGTCACTAGATGCACTTGCTCAGACACATGTATATAATATACAAACATATTGAATATGCAATCAACTGATTCACCTTGAAAGACTGTACAAACGTCCACAAGAGTATGCGAATTGTGTAGCCTTGGCGCAGTAACTTAATGAGTCGTGCTGCTCGAAAAAGACGAAGGAAACCAATGTTTATAAATGAACTCATCTAAAAATACCAACAGAAAGAAAGAATATGATGAAAAGACAGTTAAATAAGTGAAATTACACAGTTGAATCTTTGGCCAAGTATTTCTATAGCAAACGAACCTCAAGTAGAATATAACTCTGTTGTTACACACAACTGATTGGCTGGGGCTCTTGGGACTTCTCCAGTTGCCAGTCACAAAGACTATCACTACTGTGACTGCATGCAGAATATGTGCAAGACTGATGCACGATTGCGGGGCATGGTACCAAAATGGATAGAGTGCTTGGCCTGTAACGCGGAGAGTGAGGGTTCAAGTCTTCCCTCAGGCGGTCACTGTGTAAGGACCTTGAGCAAGTCCTTCACACACAATTGCTCATCACCATTGATGTTCTTTTGCATGGTCATCCGAACTTAGGAAGAGGGCAAAATAAAATACAGTTGTAGTGTCTTGTGTTCGTGCCATCAAATACATACTTACTTCTTTACCACAAAGAATATAGAACTACAGACTACAATAAAGACCTTAAAATCAATCATACAAAGCAAGAATTAACTCTGACTAGCAATCATTGTGGACAGCATAATAGAAATATGACAAAATTGCAGCTCTATCAGACAATAACTTCAATGTATCAATCAATCAATCAATCAATCAATCAATCAATCAATCAATCAATCAATCAATCAAGCATTTATATAGCGCCCCTTCAAGGAAGCTATTCAGAGGCGCTCCCAACCCAAACCCGGCGAAAGACAAGTCTTTAGAGCAGAGAAGAAAGCGGTGGATGCGTATATGCATAATGATTGGCGCTAATCGCCAAAAACAGAGTAAGCAGCGCAATTTCTGGAAAATATGGGTGTTTGCAGAAGGATAAAAGGACCTTGCCATGAAAAGTCTAATCTGATGCTAAAAGACATAAGAACATGATAAGCAGAGAAACACTTCCAGGCTAATCAGAGACACAGATGTCTATGAGGAAATAAAAATCAGCAATGTTGTAGGTTACCTCGTGGAGGTTCTTCAAGACATGCGTGATAAACACTTCTGTACTGCTCCCGACGACTGTTATGAAGTCAAACGTGTTCCACGCATCTAAAAAGTAGTTCTAGAAAGCAAACAAAACAAACCAGTAAAGAAAAGCACTTTAATCAGGTAAATACTTAACCCTTTGATTAAATAAAATACATGTTTACAACGCCACAGCATACGAAAAACTGCTGAAGATTTCCAGTACCAAGCTTATTTAGACAACAGAATGAACCTATATTTCGTGAAAGACTTTAACTATAAATTTATACAAAATGATCGAATATATGGAATCATCTTGTCTCCGACTAATCAAATACCATTACCTACCTGAAAACACTCCCTCCTTTGAACAGCTATGCGCCGTGGCTGACACCAGCCTCTTCGCCGAAGTCCTGGCAGACGGGGGTCATGTACTGCATGACCCGCTCACGCCAGTCAAGGGCCACATTAAAGACCAAACAATTTGGAGGGCCGGGTAGCAAATTTTAAAGTTTTAATAACTAACAACTACTATTTACAGTTAAATATACTTTGACTGTTATTAGTGAGATGTATGCAATTGTGAACATGCATTAACAAGTTTCCCATTATCTGGAGTGCTTGCACTGGTTGCAATTCGCATTATTGAGTTCAAGCATACATAAGTTACCGGTAACTGAGATCTGTAATTCGATTTGTTTAAAATTGTGATTGTGCGGAAGTGGGGCAAATCGGCAGGATTAATATATAGAGTCATTATGAAAGACGATACCGGAATAGTAAGTAATAAAGCAGCGTAGACGAGAAAAACTTCTCGTGGTCTGAATTTGGTAATTTTGTAATTTTTCTGAAGAATCATGTGGGCCGGATGAAAAGTGTTGGCGGGCCGGATCTGGCCCGTTGGATATAGTTTGCCCAACTCTGCTTTAAGTGTCCCTTGGGTACCAGCAAGAATCCAATCACTGGGAATCTGACCTACATCAACCAACATGCAAAACTTCAGGTTAATATCTTCAGGGGTTTGCGGAGTAATCCATTACTTCTGTTCAATGTAATTAATGCTCTGGCTGCACTAAACAACGGCCCAAAGAGAAAAGAAAGTACTCACTCTTGGTCCGAATGCAATGATTTTCAAAATGGCTTCAATGGAGAACAGAACTGTGAAGACCACGTTCAGCGTTGTGAGCGTAGCGAAATATTCATCAATGGGGTTTTCAGGTTTTGGATATGGATAAAACTGTCACATAGCAAAACGAATACCAGTACAACATTGAAGCCTTTATAAACATACAACAGTGATCAGCAGCAAATTACAACAACAAACAGAAGAAGTCAATATCAGCATTAGAATCTAAAAAGCAAGAGTCTTCACTCATGATGCTTCATGCTAAGAACTTGCTAACATTTTTCACCTTCCTGATACAGGCCACACACACACACACCACACATGGATACGCTCACACACACACACACACACACCACACACACACACGCTCTCACACACACCACACATGCATACGCTCACACACACCACACACACACATGCTCACGCACACATACACTCACACATACACATGTGCACACGCTTTTCAAGAATATCTCATAAGAGCAGTAACTTTCGCTTTGAGCAACATGAGAAACAACGTGCTGACAACGACATCCCAGGCTATTTCATCACAAGTAGAATAACAGCATTCATGGAACTGCTTTCATCCTTTGCCAGAATGTATGAACAAGAAGACATTCAGGATACACAAGGGAGGGTGCCTTTGTGGCATTACCTTCATCATGAGCAAGAGTGTGTTCACTGCGATAAGGCCCATGATAGCGTATTCAAAGGGAGTTGAGGAGACAAGGCGCCAAATGTAGTACTTGACGGAGCTCCTGTTCTTCGGCATGTAGCGAGAGACAGGTCGAGCATTTATCACAAAATCGATGCACTGTTTCTGTTAGCAAAATGAAATAAAATCCACATTACAATTGCAGGCGATTGCTATGTCAAGGCTTTGTCATTACAATTCACGTTTCTCCACTCTGTAAATCTTATGATACAAGCAACTGTTTACTTAAAAAGAATGTAAAATTAAAAACCGATGATAAAATTCTGTAAATAATAGAAAGGCTAACAAGTTCTGGACAGACCTTTATAGGCAGCCCACTAAGTGGCACGAGGAGATATTTGTACTGTGCATTGTGAAACTCAAAACTTATGGTTAACCTTCTTTCACCCTTCTTTCACCCTTCTCTGAGTCTTGGTGAATCGTCTTCAGAAGTCTCGGAAGTATTCTCACATGACTTCTGTCTCTAATCTAACCTAATCTAATGACCTGTATAGCGTCAATCAATGGTCGATTCTAGTGAGATTGCAATCAAACCATAATCCAATGGAGAAGCTATGTTGACATTTGAAATCACAGAAACCAGAAGTCAGGCTACAGTTAGTCATGTGTGAATATGGTGAACATGACTAATGACTCGATTTTAAACACAACTCATTACATTTCACAAACTGAAAACCGACCGAAGAAATGTCTTAAACGCTCAGAAGGGCTCTATTCTCTTCAACGAACAGTGGCAGTGAATCCGAACCTGGTTCTTGTCAAGTTCCTGATCGATCAGTTCGTTCTCTCCTTGTTCTTGGAAGGTAATGATAATCAAGGCAACAAAGATGTTGATAAAGAAGAAGGGAAAAACAATGAAGTAGACAATGTAGAAAATGGCCATCTCCATTTTATAGCCAGGCTGTGGTCCCATGTCCTCCTTCGTGGCATCGATCGAATGCCGTAACACTCTACACAGAACAGCACAAGACACAGTCATGGGTCTTTGATTACTGCATCCATTTTGTTCTCATCTTAAAAGGCATTAATATAATGTTTATTTAAACCTCTGCTTCTAAAGTGCTAAGTATGCTTATCAGTTACATATTGCATCTGAGAGTGCATACATTACACAGCGTCTCTGAACATACATACAACCAACATACTGATTTTCATTAAAGACAGTAAATAAGCTGGTTTCTCCGAGACAGCTTTGGTGTCAACATAAAGCCAACATACACGTACAAGCAATCAAGTTTGTAAAAATACACAACACAGCCTAGTTTAATGATGTTTCACTTTTTATTTAGTTAACTTCCATTATTTTTTGTTATCTGGAAGTATCGTATTTCGTATCGTATCATATTTGAACATTTGTATAGTACCACTCACAGCTGAGGCCACTCAGCAGCGCTCCCATGGCAAAGGTCCCGAGACAAGAAAAAGGTTTTAAGCATGGAGAGGGATGTAGGAAGAGATCTAAAAAGTAAGGTAACCCACACAGAGGAAGGAAGGGCATCCCACAGGGAGGGACCTATGTTGGAAGTAGGCCCATATGCAATTTACAATGTATGTACGTGGGCAGCAAGTGCATATCTTGTAGGTATGTTAGTGATAAAAATGCCCGTAGTTCTTACGCAGGCCATCCTTCTCCCGTCTGAACAGCAAACAGCGTGAGCATTGCACTTGCAACGTTGTCATAGTCAAAATCACGTTTATCCCAGATTCTGTCCTCCAAAACCGGAATGTAGATATCGTTGACCAGTTTATATTCAAAAAACTGTCCCCTGCAACAAATAGCAATCATCCAAGGTTGCTTAGCACCATAGGCGTAATTTATGGGGGTACAAGGGGTACCTGTACCCCCACTTTTTGGACTGGAGGGTACCGTAACCCACACTTTTTCATACCCATTGTTTTGCCCATTATTATTTTATGTGAGGAAGCCCTCAAGATTAAAAACAATTACCGAGCATTATCATCCGTGTGATCACGATCATTGTCACTCTCGTTATTATTATTATTTTCTTTTTACTAAAAGAGGTCATCATATATTAGAGAGTGAGAGAGACAGACAGACAGACAGACAAACAGACAGAGAGACAGACAAAGAGAGACAGACAGACAGACAGAGACAGAGACAGAGAGACAGACAGAGAAAGAGACAGACAGAGAGGGAGAGAGAGAGGAAGGGGAGGGAAAGGGAGGGAGGGTGGGGAGAGGCGAGGAGAGGGGAGGGAGGTCAGCTTGACCGGTGACCGCGTAAGTGCTTGCATTATGCAGGCAGCCAGCCAGCATTCTGTGAGCCGGGCGCTGGCGGGGGGGGCGGGTTCGCCCGCCTTACCTGGACCCGTGTGCCTACGGCAGCCGGGAGCTGGCAGGGGAGGCTTCGCCCGCTTTAACTTAACTATAGCCCAAAGGTACAGGATGGGACATTCGAAATTATATTGTTTGATGTTACAAGATGTTGCTACAGAAACACCCTTTATGAAATCACAATGCGATTATTACAAAAGATTGCTATGACAATATAATATCCTGTATAAAGTCACAATGCAGATATTGCAAGAGGCTGCTACTGCAATACTTCCTCTGTGAAAATGCAATCACAATGCAATTATTCCCAGAAGTTAAAAGAGGTTGCTACGGCAACATGTCCTCTATGAAATCACAATTTGCAATTATTACATGACGTTGCTACGGAAATATAGCTTGTATGAAATCACAATGCAATTATTACAAGAGGTTGCTAAAGCAATATATCCTCTATGAAATCACAGTGCAATTATCCCCACAGGTTAGACAATCGTTGCTATGGCAAAACATTCTCTATGAAATCACAAGTCAATTATTACAAGAGGTTGCTATGGAAACATATCACTGTGTGAAATCACAATGCAACAGCAACACATCCTCTATGAAATCACAATGCACTTATTACAAGAGGTTAGAAGAGGTTGCTAAGGCAATATATCCTTTATGAAATCACAATGCAATATTATTCCTAGTGGTATCATGCACATCCTCTGTGAAATCACAATGCAATTATTCCTATATGCATAGGTGTAATTTGTGGGGGTACAAGGAGTACCCGTTACCCCTACTTTTTCCGTACTCCCACTTTTTAAACAATGCCAATCAATATTTTATTAATTAGCCTTCCCAGAGATTGCAGTCTCTGCCTTGCTTTGTGTATGTAAGAAATTTGTACCCCCCACTTTCTAGACCAAAGTTACACCTCTGCTTAACACATCTCATTTTCGGTGCCTAATAAGTAATTTGAATATTTATGACACACTGCAGAAAGTCGCCCTGAATCACACCTGCTATTGGCAATCTTCTAAATCAGTTGCAATATGGCTTTCTTTGGAGACTATAGCAGAATAGATAGAAAACAGTCAACTAGAGCACAGATGGAATAGTTCAGGCCTTGAGGAGGAAATATGCAGTGTAACTATTATCAATGCTGCTATACAAATACACTCGAAAATGATTCTAGGAGATCTTATTTGTGCAGACAACTTTCAAGTGTGTAAACTTTTAGGACCTAGCATTTCCCAGCTTCTGCTTGGAACAAAAGAACCAGAAGCTATGTTCTGACCTTCAATTTCTTTTAAACAATATCAACAACCTGAAATTGAAAATTGCTCAGTAGGCTATACTGCTAATTTAAGAAATTTCGTTTAAGTGTAATCTTCAAATTTCTAAAGTGCTATTCTAAAGCTAAGTGCTGGACACCATCTTATTCACAAGTGCAGCGTCATGTCAGAGGAATTGTTCAGAGAGAGACGCCAAGTACCGGTAAACCCTTGAGTCCGATTACCAGAGAGACCAAAGAAAGGAGGCAGATGCTGAGAGAGAGAGGAGGCACAGAAGCTAACGTGACATGTTACTGCTTGACTCTGACTTCTCTGGCACTGCCTTTAACACTTTAACGACAAGAATGTACTCAAAGTGACTGGGAAACCAATGCAGCTCATCGTTAAAGTGTTAGTGACGTACCGCCTGCAACCTACTTTGACGTCATGTCTCTTCTCAATCACACTGTTCCGAAATCCTGTTAAAAGGACATCGTGTCTCGATCACTAATATATTTCTAGTTCTGATATTCTCTGCCACTTTATTGCCCATTTGGCCAACTTGATTTTGTTGAAGGCTGTTTTCCATCATGTTTTACATCTGCTGTAGTCATGCCTTTACTTAAGCAACCTGATCTGACTTATCTCCAACCTCAGTAACATTTTAAAGATTCTTAACCATCTCTTTCTTACACAGATTAAGAAATATAGTACTTCATCTCCTACTATCGGTGCTTACCAACCAGCTCACTGTTAAGACTGCTCTTGCCTTTACACTGGACATCTTCTCATCTATCGATTATTGAAAGGTATGTATCTCTATGCCATTACCTTAGAACGGCCTCAACAAACGTCTGCTGCAGTCTGCATTTTTAGTTAAATATAATTATTGGTAATAAGCGCAGAGCACTATAGAAGTTAGATTGAAATAAATCAATTTTAACGCATGGCGGCGATGGCGCATAGCTTGCTGTGTATTTTTTTCCATTTGTGTGCTATTTAAAACGCTATTCAAGGAATTTCTTATGTCTTTGTAAGTTAATATTAATTTTTAATATTAAATTTCTCTCAGGAGGCCTACAATCTAGTCATTTTCTAAATTGTTTTAAACTTTAAATTATAAAAAACGCAAAAGCGTAATAAAAACTGCTCACAGTTAAAATAGAATAAATAGATGTCGGCCTGTTGGTAGCCTACTCGGTACTGAATCGCCGTCGGTAGTGAACTTGGCAAACTTATTTAACTCAAAGAAAACTAAAACTGATGCTCTTGTCACTTCATTCCCACCTCATCCAATTGTAATTGTAATCGAAAACTTATATAGCGCCACTCAAATCAGCGGCGCTTTCAACCCGCATCAATGCCGGCACCGTCAAAAAGGAAAGTTTTCAGGCGTTTACGGAACTGGAGAGGAGAGAGATGGTGTATGACGTATGACGTTAAGTTATTTTGATAGTTTCTACCCTGTTTGTTATGCAGATTCAGACTGTGATGGTCAGTTATCTGTGCTAGCTGTGTTAGTATGAGTTTATTAATAGTAGCCTACTACAATAAATTTAACAAAATGACACATATAGGCCTACACATGGAATGCTTCTGTGGCGGGCACAGAGGGCTTCTTTCTCTGTGTCTGATGAGTGGTTGGGAAGGTGTAGGATGTGTGCGCGGGGCAAGACCTCTGGGTTTGTCGAAGGACTTCCGATTAATACTCCACTGATTAACTTGACAATTGATGAAGACAAGAACAACGATTTGAAGACGCTTTTCTTATAGAAACCAAAATTTACGTAGGCCCTACAACTCAATACTTCCATGCGATTGAGAAACGAAAGACACTTAATTCTTATTTAAGCATGAAATAATCCATATAAATCCAACGGGAATTATCACTTACACAATTCACATTCGCAATAGGCTACTCGATTACTAATCGCAAGAAATATCTCAAAAATATCTCAACGACGGCCGATAACTTGTTACTATCTCTATATTTTAATCCAGAATGCCCCGGCGATGGACAAGAGCTCCGCTACAGTAACTCAATCTTTTCGTTCTGTTCCACTCGTCTTTCGTTGACGAGAAAGGGCCCCTTTTATTCCCCTACAACGGCCTCACGGAGGCACCATGCGCCACCGAGGCACGATGCTTCACTGAGGCACAAGTCCCCAGCGGGGCATCAAACCCCAGCCCTGAGGAGGCACTAGGCCTCACTGAGGCATGAGGCCCAGAGCACCCGTTGACCTCTTCAATTCACAATACCATGGCCACTGTACTCAGTTACCCTTACCACAGTTTCTATGGAGCCTAATAAATGAAACTTTCACTGTCCACTTTTGTTACACTTCAATGCAATATTCCGGGGGTCGAGGGGGATAAAACCCCGCCTTTAACAGTGGGGGACACACCATACAGTTGTCCCCCAAATTTTGAAGAAACACCAAAAAGGTCAACAAATTTGTTGACCTCTTTTTTGAGCAGATCAGTTCAAAACTCATTTTTGACCAGATAAGTTCAAAAGTGTCCCCCACCCAAGGCCGTAGCTAGGGGGGTGTTTTTGGTGTTTAAACACCCCCGAAATTAAATAATGTAAAAATGAAATAAAGCATTTACTAACTACAAACCCATGGTCGGTTGACTCGGTTGCATGTCGGCTTGCTTAAGGATGAGAAAACACCCCCCCCCCCCGAAACAGAAAACATCCCCCGAAACAGAAAACACCCCCGAAACAAAATCCTGGCTACGGCCCTGGCCCCACCTGTCAAACAAGATCGCCGCCAGTGGAAATAGGCCTATTCTATATCTGAGACTGAGAGATTGAGGCTGAAATCGGGTTACGTTTAAGGTTAATAAGGTTTGTGCGGTTTGTGCCTAGGGCCCCCAAACTCCTTAAAACGGCTCTGCCACCAGCTACTATTTTCTAGACTCCATAAGCTTTGGAGTCTCAGGGATTACCTTTAAGTGACTAGCTTTTTACCTCTGCAATAGGTCTCAGCAAATGGATTGGTACTGCTCGGTCTGACCCTTGTCTTGCTGGTGTCTCATAGGGATCGGTTTTCAGCTTCTCATGCAAACTTCTTAACTGTGCTCAGTCAGCTGCACTGACTTCCTGTAGAATTCAGAACTAGATTTAAACTGGCTTGTCTCACCTATAAAATCCTTATAACAAGCACTTCAACCCAACCACTAGTCTCTCTACAATGTGATCAAATTCCAAGTTCAATGCATTGATTTACCTGCACTCGGTTCGTGTGTTCTTTGAGTCATCATTACAGAAGAAGAACCTTCCCTTGAACAGCTGAACAGCTATAACAGCAAAGATGAACTGGAAAAGCATGTATACGATCATGATGTTGAAGACGTTCTTTAACGAGTTCACAACACAGTCAAACACAGCCTGGAAACCAACAGAAGACATTGAACAATAATGTGCAGTGTTAACAAGCTATGAAAAAATTACGACAGTGACAATGAAGCAAAATCACCAGGTAATGTACTGGAATTTAACTATACATTTCTACAACTCATTCCAAGTACCTCTCTTAACCCCAAGTACCTCTCATGGGCAGTAATTGCCAGACAAAATATTCGAGTTTGTAAGAATAAAAACTTCACCTTTAGGTGAATAGTCTATTTCCTGTTAACTACTCAGGGTAAAAAACATTACAGACATTAATAAGCAATAAAATAAATACGACAATTTAAAAAAAATTAATTTTATAACCAATACCTGAAAACTGCAATCCAACAATGGGACAACCTTTCCTTCCAACAATATTAGATGGCAACTTGGCAGTAAAAAATCCTCAGCAAAATGGTGATAGGCATCAACCACAGCACTAGGACATTACAATCACCATCAGCATTTTAGGGTGCTATGGATTCAATTGCTAAGCAGCTAACCTTCAGTTTTGGGACCCTGTTGATTGTTTTGAGAGGCCGTAAAACTCTCAAAACTCGAAGGGATTTGATTGTGTTCAGGTTCTTTCCTGCAGAGCTTGATTCACCTCTGAAAACAAAATAATCAATCAATCAATCAATCTAAACATGAAAACAATCAACCAATCTAAAACGTGAAAACTGTAATCCCACAATGGGACAACCTTTCCTTCCATCAATATTACATAGCAACTTCACAGTAGGAAAACCTCAGCAAAACGGTGATAGGCAACAACTTCAGCACTAGGCCATTACAACAACCATCAGCTACACCAAATTTACACCCTTACAAATAATTACTAACGAGGACTTTGCTCTAGCTATAAATGATCTTACAAGTATATGATTAAATTGGCATGGACTAGGTATGTTCAAACAATGATAAGTTTTGGTGGCTGCAGTACACACTCTGTGGGATAATGTGGCCAACAATGTCATATGCAGAGCTGAGGTATACATGACAAGCAGAAGAAAATCTTTTTTAAAACACAAGAGACAACATTTCCCATCTGACAGGCAGAATGGTGAGGACTCACACGAAGCCCATGCATTGTAAATGTACATAATTCAAAACTAACAGCATATAATGAATTAAATAATTTACTCCAAAATCAAGAGCTACAGCCAGCCCTCAAACAGACTCTAATGTTTCAGAACATAACTGAAAAAAATATGTGTAAGTTATATGATAATGCTTAGCAATGCAGTCTTGGCCAAAGAACCCTGAGAATATATCTATGATGATATATCTATGATGATATATCTATGATGATATATCTTCTGAGACAGAACAAAGTTCATATGCAGATCAACTTGATACTTCTAACAGAATTGGACAACTAAAAAATTTTAAAAAATGCTTTGCTCACGAAAATGCAAAAGCAACAAGTGCACAAATAACAACGGTTGCATCCAATATGTTCCAAAGATCTCGACAGTAGGAACCCGGGTGAAATATAATGCCCTGATTGATAATCTGTAACATACACAAAATAAAAAATCTTCAGTAAAACACGTAAGGCAAATAAAATAATTGTTAAACAAGAAGGCCATAAATTGTAAGCAATGCTATGCATCAGTCTGTGAAATTGAACACCTCAAAAATGTTCAACCACCAATCCTACAAGAAAACATCTATAAAGAATTGCAAAGATAACATTAAGTGTAAGATAGAGAGTGACACGGTAATGGGGAAAGCGGTATTACCGCGGTTACCGCGGTAAAAACCGCGGTGATCATGTCAGAACCGGCGGTAATACCGTGGGGATGGTATAAAGGCTTGTGGTAATACCGTGGGGGTGGAAATAATATCACGGTAATTACCGCGGTAACGGTTTTAACATTGTCCACTGCATGAAATAATTGGTATTTACTCTAAACGGGTCTGCTTTTTCAATGTCTTTGCATTGCTCTATATCACTGAAAACTTGAATATTAGATTTCTTTCCACCTTCCGATCCGCCTTGACTGCTTAAGAGTGAGCACGTGCATCATAATTTGAATTTAAAGTATGCTCTGTTTCAAAAGTTGTTAATGTTTCAGTTGTGAGCATTATCTGTTTTCGAATGGGGACAGACCAGATGGGGATGGGGTGTGGATGGGGACAGACCGAATGGGGATGGGGACAGACCGGATGGGGATGGGGTGGGGATGGGGACAGACCTGATGGGGATGGGGTGGGGATGGGGACAGAACCACGGGAATTGGGTGGGGATGGAGAGAAATTCTGTCCCCGTGTCACTCTCTAGTGTAAGAGTCAAAGGTTCACAAATATGCCATTTTAAAGTAATAGAGTCAAATTCTTGTAAATCTATCATGACAAAACTGCAACAGTAAAGAAGACAGTAGCAAGTAAACAAGTTTCAACTCACTTTCAGAGTCATTTCGACGGTGAATACACCAGTAAAAACGAAGTCAAAATAGTCCAAGATGTTATTTCGGAATGAATTAGAATGGACTGGGTCTTCAGCTGCAAGTGCTATGCTGCTGGCGCAGATCACAATCATGATGAAGAGATCAAAGTAACGAAGATTAACCACAAAATGACAGAAACGACGAATACTACAAAAAATAATATAAATCCATCTAAGTGACAAGCATAGGCATACGAGGTGAGGGTCAGAGGGGGCACTTGCCTCCCAAAATTTCGGGTGTTCCTGTAGGTGCCGGGAAAAATGCTGAACAAACTAGTTCCAACTTGCCCGAATCGGAATAGTATTAAACTATTAGTAGCTACTAACTTGCAAACCACCATAACATTTACAGCTCTATTAATTGATGTACTAAATAATTAGTTACTTACTAAAAAGGCACGTCGCCAAATTTTCTTTTGGATTTATTTTTTTTTGGTCAGAAGTAAAATCTTGCCTCCTCACCACTTAAATTTCCCCTACACCTATGGTGACAAGACTCATTTCTTTAAACCAAATGTAAGTATAGAGTGTACACTTAAATTAAGGGTATAGCAGAAAGTAACAAGTGTATGATTTCACTTTCTTAACCACCAGTCAAGAGAACGCTAGCTTCTTCCTTTTTACATGAGTTTGCCATCAATTCCGAGGTGCTCTCTGTACTAACCTATATGATGTACACAGGTGCTAGTGAAACAGAAATCTGCAACTGTATTCTTAGGCATTAAGGGGACCAAGGATTAGTTTCTTCTCAGTGGAATTCATCAAAGCTCATTTACAAACTGACAGCAAAACTACCAGTTTTGCAAAACTGAGTCAAAACAAGACATATACTGTTAATCTAAAGACAGGGTCTGTTGCACACTGACCTTTTAGTTAATGAAAACAAATAACTACAGAATATATCAACCTTGTTATTCTAATGCATCACTCAAATTAACACAATCCATTAAACATTAAATGAATTTTCAATTATTAGGTCTGACAGAGTCAAAATAATTTAATAAACCTGTCTACCTAAAACAGGCACTTCAGGCTGCTCTGCATAACTGGAAACAAAGTTACTTATTGAAAAGTTAGAAACATTTCTTACGGATTGGTGGATCCAAAGATAAACATTGAGCTGTATGGCAACATTGGTTTCGGTCCACCAAATGCACTGTTGTCATCAACATCTTCTTTACTGTCTATACATAACAGCACAAGTATATAATATTATGAATATATAGCTTTCATAAATACATAGCTCTGTGTTTATAAACAGGTGCATAAATACACACACGCACAAATTTTCATAGGCTACGTATCTTGTCTGTCGAACCATTTCAGAGCAGTGTCTAAACCAGCCAGGGTATAGTTGAGTTTCTTTTCTTACAGTGTATAGTGGTTTGTTTGCCAAGTTAATTGCCACGATGTCGCCTTGTGTTTCTAAATGATACTCGCTGGTAAGGTACGTACAAGCTTTTTATTCTACCACCACCACTTTTGTGTAGATTCAATTCTCTAGGATGAATGCCAGAACTAAACCACTATACACTGTTAGAAAAGAAACTCAACTATACCCTGGCTGGTTCAGAGACTGCTCTGAAATGGTTCGAAATACAAGATACCCAGCCTATGAAAATCATGCATCTTGTAGCCTTAGGCATTTTGCAGCCAAAACTAGACTAGTTTATCTGCTAGAGTTAAATATCAAAATAAAGGAAAAATTTCTTTATCGTGTATTGTTTCTTTCAAATAAAAACTGATTTTGAAATGTTGTCTATGTACTTGACATGCTGTGCCAGCAATTACACAAAAGCCAAAGCAGAAAGAAAGGAAACCAATAGCAGAAAATTTCAAATCAAGTCAAAACTAAATTACAGTGAATCAACTGTCAAATAAATGCCCAAATTCCACCCACTCTCAGTGTTTTACCAAACAAACCGACTAGTAACATCCTAAACCTGTAAAAAGAAAAGCCAAACAAGAAACAAGGGTAAACTGATATCAGAAAACTTCTAATTTTATTACTCGATACAACAGTCTCAGTTATGACTGTCAATAACTAACTATTGCAGAAGGTTCATCAATCCACATTAAGGTCAGAATTTACACAAAACTGACAGACATCTGCATAAACATAAAATAAATCTCTACCATAGTTATGGTTCGATGACATTAAAAATATTAACAGCATAGCATAAAACTTATAATTCAATATAATCAGCACTCATTTTCAATATTTATTCACAATGTGAGTAACTTTCAAAAACAGAAAAATCATGTAATAAGAACAAAAATAATTGACAGCTGTTCTGATGTTCATGTAAAGCTAATAAAATGATATGAGAAATCACTTGCACTTACTTCATTTATATTGGTGCTAAAGTAATTTCTTTAACACTTTAACAACAAGCATGCACTAAAATGTATGGAAAACTAATCCCTCATTGTTACAGGTTAACAATGACAAATTTACACAGCAACGTGAATAGCAAGCTACTTCTAGAGTGCTTTTAAATGTCAAATGTCAAGGTAAGTTCTAAGAGTTCAGTAAATTTTGAATAATTAAAAGAAAAGTGTGATTATAATGACACAAATGATCTGACTACCTTCATTTTCATCACCATCAGTGTCTCCGCTCATTTGACTGATCTCAACCTTCGATTCGGTCGATTTAGGCGGTGTATTCTTGATATTGTTCTTGGCAGCACTGTCACTGAAAGAGATGCTGTCAATCAAACATGTGTCTTAGAAAGTTTCTGAGAAAAAGAGAAGAGAAACAAGAACACCAATCAAATGAAATGAAAATAGAAACAGTAAAAGTTCAAAGACACAACAAACAAAACCAAGACATAAATTCCACTAAACAAAAGAAAACTAAAACTAGACTGTGCAAATAAAAATGCATAACACTGCTTCAATACCAGTATGTTAAAATACCACTGAAACTAAAGTTGCGTTTTTGACATAATAGGCAATTCAGTTAGTCAAAATTTCATGAACAAAGAAAAATTAATTTGACAACTGAAATTGATACAAACAGTAGCAGAGAAATTCAGGTCTTGTACAGATGCACCAACAAAAAGGACTAAAAAAATTGCAGAAAAATTTGAGAACCTATGTTTTCTGAACTGCCTCAAAGTCAGACACTCACAATTTCCAGAAGACAGGCATAATTAGTAACGTACCCGAATTACGTCCTCTGAAAGCAAATTAATCTTATAAGTCTAAAGATTAATTCAAGTTTTAGCACAGCTGCCCCCTTCTATTAGGATTTCAACCAGACTATTATTCGTATCATTATTATAAATTAGTAACTTCCATTGCACCGGTGTCTAATATACAAGGAAACAACCAATGGCACATCAAAATCAAGCCACAGCCAGGTCAATATCCCAGAAACGCAGTCCACTTTACTATCTGCCCTAACAATGGTATTCTTAGTGCATTACTGCACTCCAGTTTGCCCAAATAAAATTGCAGGCAGTAAGCTACACTGATCTATGACTCTGATTAGCTTCTGAAAAGTCAAATTTATACAAATTCGATAAGTCAACTTCAGAGCTACCTTCCAGACATATCTAACAAATTGAATCCTTTTTTATCTATCAGGCAATATTTACACTGACTACTGGGTATCAAATTTGGAATTATCCTATAAGTTTAGAAATTCCTTTAAGTGACAGCATTCATTACCAGTGATATACTGGTAATGAATATCATTAATATCAGAAACAAATTACACTAAAAAATGTAAGTAGAAAAAATACATTGCATAGGAACAAACTGAATAACTGATAAAACTCAAAAAAATTTAAGGGAACAGGAGTAAATCTACAGTTATGAAAGAATAGGCGTAAATCTAGGCATAGGAAGTAACTCAACACCACATACATAAAGTACAGTCATGAAAGAACAGGTGTAAATCAAGGCACAGGTGTAAACCTACCCAAAAAAACCTAGGCATATAAAAGTAACTTTACACCACATGCATAAAGTACAGTCATGAAAGAATAGGTGTAAATCAAGGCACAGGTGTAAATCTAGTCATATAAAAGTATCTCAGCACAAGTACACAGTAGTCAAAATTAGGTGTAAATCTAGGCAGAGAAAAGTAATACTGGCCATCACGGTCAGAATCTTAACTACTGTCCTCCAACAAAACAACTGTCAAATCATAGAAACCAGATAACAATTGTTCCTTTATGATTTACTTACACATTGAAGTTTCCCGTTTTGAGATCTTGATTGTTTTTTGGTGAAGGAGGACAGATGTTGACAAATGGCGGCTCAATACTACCTGGCAGATTGGAAGCGGCTGCTTGCTCCTCTTGCCGCCTCTTTAGCAAATCAATCAAATGTACACAATCAACATAAAAAATTCATCAGGAGCTCAACGTCCTAAAACCAAAACGATTCCCGCAAACCACAGACCAACAACTGGGATTAAAGAACTGGCAACATCCTTATATCTCTTCTTGCCTTAGTTTCTAAACCACAGAGGACAGGGAGGTCAGTGATGTCCTAAAGGCATTGTCTGGGTCTTTCAGTCATCATTCTCTTCACTCAATTCCTATTCTCTTAAAAGCAACAAAAACAACCTTTGGTTTCATACTGCAGAGCCGTTTCCTGATGGTATGTTCGTTAGGCCCACAGTGGGGCCACAGCTGATAGCCAGTTAGCACTGGTGGCAGCTGTGGACCCAATGAAAATCGTGGTCTTGGTCTGCATACAGTCACCAAGAGTAGCTGCCATAACTAAAGCCACACACCATATCACCGTGGCTTAACAGAATAATACATTATCACTGTGGTATCTATTACTAGACAAATTTTGCTTGGCTATAATACCGTAATGACTATGATATCTAGCACTACACAACCTTAGCCTATACAGTTTGGCTACACTAGTATCTTCCATCAGCAGGCGTATATTTTAAAGGTATATAACTACATCTCTGTCACAACAGAAATTCTCAGAACACTTAATACAGTGCACTCATAACGTTTTAACGACGAGCATGTACTAAAATGTATAGAAAAACTAATCCCTGTTGTCGTTAAAGGGTTAAGTACCTAACAAAAGACACTGTTATTGTTGCTCAGCCAAGTATTTGCTTGCTAGAAATTAAATGGTCCAACAGACAAACCAACTAATCCCCTGAGTTTCGTGATCCCAGTAAATCTCAAACCAACTAAATAATTAACTGACACTTGTTAGCAGAGGAGATTTGCATAAAGCCCACCTGTTCATCTTGTTCTTCTTCAGCCGCTGTCAGTTCCTGAGCATTTGCCAGGTTATCAACAGCGATGGCCAAAAACACATTTAACAACGTGTCTTTGATTCAGTGTTAAGAAAGAAGAAGAAACAGCTAAGACAATTCAATTACAAGAATCAAATATCAAATACTTAAATAATTAATTTCAGTACAATACTGCAGGTCAGTAATTAAAACGTCCCTCGCATTAACATAATGATATAAATATAAAAATATATTTATATAAATATAAATATTGTCAGCAGCATATCCAAAGTAATTAATCGATTAAGCTACAAATCACAGACTTTCCTAATATGTAGTGTAGCGTTAACTCCAAAAGAGACTCACAGTCTTTCAGCATCAACATTGAGTTCACAATTATAATAAATACCTTAGGGTACTATATAAATGTAATAAGAATGATAACAATAATAATCAGCATGAAGTACAAACTTCATCATAAAATATTTTTAAAACATGGAAAGAACATTGGCAGCATGCTGCAAGGAATATTTGGAATCATGCAAGAGAATATTCTCCTAATACATTCCACACCTGAGAGCTAATTAAAATCAGCGTAATTAAATCCTCTTGGCTGGAATCAACTACACAAGAATACATTACAAGCACAACACCACAATATTAGACGACACATTTCCATAAAAAAGACACGCTGAACACAAAAAGGATACAGTTACCAAAGAGCACCAGAATAACAAAGTACAGGGAATAGAACATTCCTTTGTCATGGACACCTCCTTGAGACTTGATTGCATAAAACATCACTTCGTTCCAATCTTCTCCAGTTAAAATCTAGTTAGCAGTAACATTACTAAAAATAACTAATCAGCAAATCATTAGAAATACATAAATCCAGTTAAATCCACGTCAGGCAAGCTTGCTAATATGAAGCTTTTCTAATATCATTCTAGAACGTGCAGCCATGGTTCAGTCAGTTAGCTGTGGCACAGCCATACACAGACAAATCACCATAACAAGGACTTAACAACCAACATTTAAAAGTACAGATGTTAAGCACAGCTCTTTTTCATTACCATCAAATTTAAATATAAAATTAAATATGTTTTAATCAAATTCAATTAAATCTAATTCAATTAATTTTGTGCTGCATAGTGATGATCATCTCTTACACAAAACCACAAAGCCAAAGTTTTGTGAATTACAACTCCTACATTGCAACTCACTGCCTTAACACTCAAATGACATGAAATATTGTTTTCCCAGTAGTGTTTAGTACACCTGAGAAAAACTCTAGGTTAGTCTTAACTCTATAACGACGAGGGTAAGTAAGTAAGTAAGAACATACTTACTTACTCACTTACTTACCCTCGTCGTTATAGAGTTAAGACTAACCTAGAGCTTTTCTCATGGATCTCGTAACGGGAGCACCTATGGGTAGTTTACTCCATAAGACATGCAATATAAATTGACCAATATAGTATGTAAAATAAACTATGAATAAATCAGTGAAAGATTTGTCATAATCCAAGAACACAAACACATGATTAACTGCAATCAGTTAATAACATTTAATCATTCATCTACCTAATTAACACACAGAATCAATAAATGACCATACTAGGCATTATTGCTTGGACTTATGTGAAAACTGCCTAAATGTACCGGTAAGTAGATGTGAATCTCCAAAATTTCTCAGTGCCACATAAAATCTGTGTCATCAATGGCACTATGTCCAATCAAGTATGGTTAAAAATTAGACTCAATTTTACCTGGAAAACAGTTAACAGAGCCACAGCAAATGTATCAAAGTTGCACGGTGGTCGACCAGCTGGAAAGTTCCACCTGAATGAAACCAGGTCAAATTGTATGCACTTTTCATGCACTTTTAACATTTAACATCATGTGATTTGTTTTGTACTTTGAGTGGTGCTATATAAATGTTAAATTACAATTACAACTGCAAGTTGAACTTAGTAGAATCTTCTGAAATGTGAGACAATCATAATGCTATTATGTAATAAAATTGCAAACAATTTGGCCAAATTTATAATAATATTATAAACAAGCTCAGGATTACGTTAAAATTAAATAATAAAGTTACTACAAAATATCAATTGTAGAGCACTTAACAATTCCTAATGAAATTTAATTCCTTCAAGTTTTCTGCAGTTAATCTGATAATTAAAAAGTTTAATCATTCGAATATTTATATTACAATTTTTAACTGATGCCCACCTCTAATTGTTAGTCACTGCTAATTTAAAGACAATATCTTCATATAGCTCATCATTTGAAGTCTTTGTGTGAAGTACAACTGATTGGTACAGTACCATACAGCGGTATGACAACCAGTTTACTCAATAAACGAATATACATACATACCATAAATTTGTAATATAATGAAATATCCTAACTTCTCAGCCCCACACAAAAGCTGCATTAGAAGGACCAGCTTATCTACCAGCGCTGGATCATATGAGTGCTAACACCAGACACATGATAGTATTAGAGATAATGAAGAATACTCACTCTCCTCCAAATAACTGCATTCCTAGAAGTGCAAAAATAAGGATGAAGAGAAACAAGAGGAAAAGCAGAGAAACAATTGATCTCATGCTGCTGAGGAGAGAGATCACAAGGTTTCGAAGTGATGACCAATATCTATCAGACATAACACAAAACCGGATTATACTAGAAAAAATCGAATCACAAGAAAAAAACAAAGTATCTCAAGAGGTAATTAGCAGTAAATATAATTCAGGTCCTCTCTGATGAGGATCTCTGTTATTAACCCTTTACTGCTCAAAATAGAGATCAACAATTATACTCAGAAGCACCTGCTAGCCTTAGTTGCTTAAAACTACAACTCACTCAGATGACTGTTTGTACCAACAGACTCTGGCTTCAGCAAATGAAAATGGCCTACATCAATGGGGTCAGACAGGAAATACTCTAAAGCAGATTATTCATACAACTTTCCTTCATTTACATTAGCAAAAAACACAGGCTCCAATGTGAGAATGCATCAGCAACTGAATTGTAATCATAATTGTAATCCTACTCACAAGATATCTACAGTGCCCAACTAAAGCTAAGTCACAGGAACCACTTCATTCAGAAATGCTTAGTCAAAACGAAATCAACAAACATGTAAGGTCAGATTCAGATCCAGGTCAAAATCTAAATATCAGACAGTTATGATGAATGGTGTTCAGAATCGGCATGGCAAGAGAGGTGAGGGGAAGGTGAAACAGGAGCGATTTTGGTTTTCAGTGAGAGACCAGCTCAGAAATTGCAAGAAGCGCAGTATCTTGCCAAACATACAAGTTTCTGGAAGGTTTCACAAAACATGCCACACAAAGTTTAGTTTACATTACAATAGAAATATTTACACAACTGAAATTGTAAGTTTTAACCATTCATCACCTACCGTGTGACTTTGAATATTCGCAGAAGTCTCATGGCACGAAGAATGCTAATTCCAAAGGAGCTGTCGACATAGTACATTGCCCATACAACCTCAAACAGGCTGCCTGCAATAACCTACAGGTTCACAAACCAAGCAGAAAAACATATACACCTACAGACTTCAGGAAATGTAAAGTCCATTTGCTTGGTAATAGGCCTAACACAGTTTTTGGCCAGTCTGGTAGAGGTGCAAATTGAACTGACCACAAAATTGATCTTTTAAACATTATTGTTTGATCATTCTCCATGGCAGGCGAAAAATGATATTATCATTATCAGCAAACACTGTTATCTAAATTACTGAGTAATGTCGAAACTAATAACATAGAACTCAGTTGTCAATAGCAACTGACACAAGTATTGAAATTATAATCATCAAATTTATTTTTGTCAAGTTTACTTGAAAACTCTAAGTCACCGTTACAAAAGGAAATTATGACTGAGACACTGAAACTAACCACACAATCGAAGATGTTGAAAGAAGATTTGAAATAGAGATGAGCACCGAGACCATACATCTTAAAAAGCATCTCGAAGATAAAAAGACCAAGAAAAACGAACTCAGTATAGTCTACAAACAAATAAGACCATACAGGGATGTAAAGTAAGGTCAGGTTTGATAAAGATAAGGCAAAGCAAGACAAAGGCAAGGCAAAGAAGGCAAGGTTAGGAAGGTAACATATTTTGCATTTATTACAAGTTTTAGTTGACTGGAGTCTTTAAGATGGCCCTGGGAATGGCAGGATTTTTTCTCCAAACACAATAACAACAATCTAATAAAGGACCATATTTTTCAAAATGGTTTAAAAACACAGTAGAATTTAAGCACTGATTGTAAATGGTCAGTGTGCTACTAATCAGCCAAGCAAGTCACACTAAGTTTTAACTAAAGTATACAACCAGCAGGTGATTAACAATTTGAGCAAGAATTGGAAATGCCTCATAAATTTGTGTATTATGACCTTTCGCAGTACAAGTAACAATGATGATTTAAGATGGGCAGCCACTGAAAACAATGTCGAAGGAATAATGTATCACTTTGTTCAGGATGGACTTACACAAAAAGTCGTTGAGGTATTTGTCCTGTCCGTAATGTTCGATAGCAACAAAGACTGTATTAAGAAAGACTAAGACAATGATGAGCCAGTAGAATCCCTGCGACTTCACAATATGACGGACTTTAAATCTGAAAAACGACACAGCACATAGATCTGATAAAACAATTTAGACAAAAGGTCTCATAATTCTCACAAATTTAGGTCTATTTCTTGCCTTCAGGAATAGCACAGTGCAATGAGATTCATCTTTATATCATTTTTATATCATTTATATTATTATTGTTTAAGACATTATAATTAAGGTACTGTTGTAGGGCAATATTAGAAGAGAAGAAGTCGTCTATCAGACAGTTTGGGTACAAAGGGCTAACTTTATCAGTCTCCACATATAAGGCTGAGCCCTTCCCTCACAGTCTTTAATTCACACTTACACTTATATGGTCAGTTTAGAGTACAGTTAGCTAGGGGCACATGTAGACCAGAAATCTTTAAATGCTTTTCTGCTCTGGACTGGATTTGAACCCTGGACCTGTGGGTTGACAGTCAAACTGCACATAGACTATCAGGATTATGGGGTGTGGTGGCTCAGTGGTAAGTTCGGCGCCTTGTGACTGGAGGGTTGCAGGTTCGAATCCCACTCTAGCCGCTGCGTACGGACCTTGGGCAAGTCCTTCACTCGCAATTGCTCGTGGCGCTTCGGAGTGAAACTTCCGGCACAGTATCAAATGCTGTAGTCGGGAGCGCCTCTGAGTAGTAGTTGAGAGGCGCTATAGAAATATCCGGAATAAATAAAAATATAAATAAAATAAAATGCTAAGGATAAGACAATAACATAATACCCCATGCACTTTATGAGAGCTCCTGTCAGGACAGAAAAGATCAACCCTCTCTTGGTTCTTTTACGATGTGTAAGGTCTAATCCTTCTTTTAACTTAAACTAATGATCACTTGTGTATAGTTAACTAATACAGAATAGGCAAATTCTGGAGCTGATCAACATTCCCCATATATACTTGTGTTACCATCTGCACATGCAGTCTGAGGAAAACAGTTCTTGGCCATTGACGACGTTTTTGTAGCCAAGTCGCTATTTGACCATTTCATCCATGCATAAATGACCAGATAAGCCCTTTGGGAATTCTTGTCTTCATCAATCAACCAACACAACCAATTCAAGTAATTTACAATACAGGCACACAAAGGATACTCCAAAAATATTTTTAAGGTTTTCAGGAAATAGTCTGGTCCCAGAAGTGATTATTTTCTTTGTAATGTTATTTAAATCTCCAAAATTTCTGTTTCACACAAACTCCACATCAGGGAGACCAGCTTATTCAATGATGCTATGTCAAGTCAAGCCCACAACAGGCAGGTTGTTTGGACTGTTCTGGTGCCAGGTCAGAATCTGGGGAGGTCAAGCCGAGAAGACCACATGGTGCTAGGGTGATGGTGGTCATGGGGTGGCACAGAAGTACAATCAGGATATGATAGCTTGAAGAGTTCGGTTTTCAGTCGTGAGTCGAAAGCTGCAGGAGAGAGGGCAAGCAGAGGAGAGGAGAGATAGACATGCGAGAGGGGAGGATGAGCAAACTTTTTGCCCAGGTTGTTTTAATCTGGGCATAAATTAGAAATTGTAGCAGTTTAAACTTAAAACAATGCCCAAACTGTCAAAAACTGAAACATACACAACTTGCCTTATCAATAAGAGCAAAAAATTGAAAGTAAAACTTACTTCATTTGCTTTTCTAATCTCCAGATACTTGCAAAATGACCAGACGACTTTTTTGGCCGAGTTTTGCTAAATGGATTCTCTGGTACAGAAATATAAACATATCACATCACTATTCAATCATCATCATCAAGTAAATCCTGAGAAATAAGATGGCACTAGCCCTTAATTTTTTAATGACTGAAAAGTTTTAAATTCAACACTTTGGACTGACAACCAAGCAAGTGCTGGCTTCATTTTATTATATAGATGTGCTACAGGCAAGCTCGTGAACAGACATCATAGAAAAAAATGATCTAAATGATTCAAAAGTGAGTCAATATTTCCAAATCACATGCAATCAAGAATCTATCTAGCATAACACCTGTTACATATCCACAATAATACTGCACAAGGCATTAATGAATGATGGTTGGCACCCAGAGTCAAACTGGATGATAGCATTGTCTCCATAGATACTATCAGAGCTTTAAGAGGAAGCTAGGAAGTATGGGCTATTAAGGGTTACAGGTTAACTATTGTAACACAGATTAGACATCTTCTAAACTACTTAAAACCCTTGTTACATTATACTATATTATATATTATTATACTATATTATATCATGGATTGCACATTACAAAAGCAACAGTTCCAGACACGTGATATACTTACTTTACAGGACAAATATTAAAATATCTAATGATGGAACATAAATCTTGCAATCTATTTGTCCTAGCAAGTGATGAAATAGTCAATAAAATTCTAAAATATGAATTGCTTAACTACTTATTTTATCCTCCAAGAGCAAATAATCCAAAATAGTTTGAGACTTAGTAAAGATGTCTTTTGAACACATTTTACTCAAAAATGCAACCACACAGATGGACTTCATCCATCAAATCTTAAGGGAACACAAACCAATGTCAGCAAACAGTTCTTCGTTATCTTCATTATTGAGTTCTTCTGTTTCTTTGCAGCCACCATTTTTTCTTATCTGCTTCATTTTGCAAGATGCCATCTTGCGACGAGCTAGACAAGACACCATAAAACTTAAATTTGCAACGAGCATATAACAGATATTAAAGGTGTCAACTATGTTTTAAAAAGGAAATGCACTGACCCAGGCCCGAAAAACTATAAAACTTGCCATCATTATGCAAGAGTCACTTAAGAAATTCGGGCAAAACAGTTCTTATAGAAGTCAAACTTGTTGACAACTGACTGAAATTGTGATGCATCATACTGCCATATAGAAACTAATCCTGATGACATTTGCGCGACCTCAACATAGGGTCATACAGCAATTTATGAAAATCGATTGCCTGCACTGAAGCTGTCTCTATGATAAGCCCTTCTCCAGTTCATGTGCAGCCCAAGATTGACTTGGTGCAGGTCTGCTTCCACCATTCTTGCCCATTGCTGCGAGGGTACCTAACAGGCCTCCTCCACTCAAAGGGACAAACTCGCAAGGCCCTGGCATGGTCCCGGTCAATTTCGCACGACTGATGTGTCCAAACAGCTGGAGTCTTCTAGCTTGAATCATCTCCGACACTAGAATATGCATCTTGCAGAGCTCTGTAAATTTCCATACTGGTTATGTGCGCTGTATAGGGAATGTGCAGTATCTTCTTGAGGCACCCCGCTAGAAGGCATCGAGCACTGTCTCTAGGTCCTTGGTAAGCGTCCAGGTCTCTGATCCATAAAGGAGGACCAGCAGTATATATACCTTAAACAGGTGGAGTTTCGTGTCTAGCCGGATTGCTGGTGTTCCATATTCCTCATTGTAGGCTGCTCATACAGATCCCTGGCAATGGCAATGCACAGCCTAACTTCAGGTCCACTGCCACCATCAGCCTCGATGAGAGCCGAGATGGGCAAACCCCACCACCCAACTCCAACATAGGGCACGGGTCTATTGTAGTCTGGAGTTTTTCATCCGCTTGATCTTGAGTCCAAATGTATGCTCTTCCTGGTCCATTATCTCCAAGGACAGGACCAGAGTTTCTCACCAGGGAGAGCCACGTCGTCAGCATAATCCAGATCAGAGAAATGACCTGATCCAATAAAGTGCACTTGGTTGTTCCTGCTCCATGGCCTTCAACAGTAAGTCAGTAACTCCTAAATTATGATGAGCATTAGTGAGAGTAGAATTTGTACTATAACCTATTCTCAAAATTTTAGATTTTCCATTACAAATCACGTGCAGTTAACCACAATGGACATCCCATACGAAAACCTGATATAAATTATAACGTTACGGTAATCATGTTGGAAAATGGCATTGTAGTTCTAATTATATTCAGTCATGAATGAAATTATTTAAATGCATATCTGAGGTTCCATTTGATTCCTCATCAACTGAACTATGTTTGAAATGCGACATCAATTTTGACTGTTAAAGTCTCAATAAATGTATAACTTTTCATACATCTGCATTTAAACAAGCAGTTAAATATTTTTTATAAGGATAAAATGCCATTTAAGCTCTTCCTGCTCAAGGCATTTCTTACAAAAACCTATCAACAAGATATCTTGCTAAGCTGATCCATGGTCCAAATCTTGCATCCCTAAAGAGATGAATCAATACTCCATAGATAATCCCATAAACACTACTAGCAGTGCCGCTCAAATCGCCATAACTGGAGAAAAACTGACAGGACCTGCACTTCATGCATTAGATGTACAACTATACTAATACAACTATACTATACTAAACTGGAATCTGCCATTCTCTTGAAATAATCAAGCCACTGGTGGAGACAAAGAAAATCTGCGTCTGCCCTGCAGGGTCTGATAATGCCAGAGCCAGATCTGGAAATGCTTCTCGACAATCTTACATCGATTCCAAGCAAATATGAAAGGTCACAGAGAGGCAGATCAATAGGCTCATAAAGAGTCCACATTCTAGGCAAACACGATGACTACTTCTATCCATGGAAATCTAAGATGTAGCACTGGATAGGATAAATGTACAAGTCGAATAAAACAAAATTAAGTTTGAAAATTAAATTAAAATGCAAAATTCAATTAAACCAAATACAAACCTTGCATAAAATTAGCAGCAGTGCATTCACAGCTCAAAAATAAGGTCTAGCTTCAGTTCAAATCTGTTACAAAGAATGACCTGTAGGTCTACACTTATGTCAAGGAACACTATAGCATAACATTCTTGTTCATTAAGGACTAGGCCACTGAAGGAATTTTGAAGTCCAAACACACCCATACATGTAGGTGAGATAACTTTCTTTGTTACGTCCCCTTCTCTTGAATTTCTCACTTCACGACAAAAAAATACCAGTAAGTTGTCTGTATGACAATAATAATAATAATAATAATAATAATAATAATAATAATAATAATAATAATAAATAAATAAATAATAATAATAATAATAATATTAATAATAATAATAATAATAACAATATCTATCATTCTTCTCTATTGTCATCTTCTCTATTGTCATTCTTCTCTATTGCCATCTATCGCCTTCTTAACGGAGGCAGCGGCGGGGAACTCGATTTTCTGAGTGACCAGAACCTAGACATGAATTCTCGGATAATAATAATAATAATAATAATAATAATAATAATAATAATAATAATAAAATAATAATAATAACAATAATAATAATAATGTATTTGAGTATCTATAAAGCACTTTTTGTGGATCTCTGAGAGGTACTGAAGGTGTAACAGAACATTTGAACCAGAGTGAAAACACAGAAGGAGACAGAAAGACCTGTAGGAAATCAGGAAAACTCATGACTGGGTGGTCTTTCAAAAATTCAGACACATAATGTCTGGTAATAAAAGAACATAAATGTGTATCTGTCAAACCTTCAATGATTTTCATCTTTTCTTCATCAGTTGTTCGTTCCTCGTTCAGGATAACTTCCTCTGTAGAAACCAAAAGAACAATACAATAGAGAAGAATGAGAAAAAGCAATTTCTGGAATAGTCTTTGGAAACAAAAACCAAAGACAATGACCATGAATAAGCTGGTGCTCTGTGCTTAGCTTTAAAAAAGGAAAAATAAACTTATACTTGCCTGCTTTGCAGATCCATTCCAGGTATCCATCCAACTCCCTCTCAACCTGCTGCTGTTGACGGAGTTTCCGAAAGGCATTTCGATTTTCCACCCGTTCTCTTTCTTTTGCAAATTCACTACAAGCAAAATAATCATGTTATCTTATTATCTTTCACAGCCAAGTTCTATTAAAAGAACGGAAAAACCTGTAGTCACACGAAATTCTTTCTTTCAAAATTCAGTGTTCATTAAAATTAATGAATGAACGCTGAGCTCAAAATGCCTCTTTTCATTCATGTTTTCAACAAGAGCAAACTGTCAACAGAATCAAGCAGCACTTGTCCTAAGAAAACTCCAGCCATCGATGCAAAGAATTTTCCATAAAAGATAATATTGATCAGCATTTTTTACTTCTGCAAGATCCTGAAGGCGCAATGTTAAAATCCAGATACATACAGTTGCATTGAATAAGCACTGTCTGCCTGTCTGTCTGTGTACATCTGTCGGTCCGTATCTGTCTGTCTGTATGTACGTAGGTAGGTAGGTTCTTGGTGGCCTGACATGACTATATCTCTGTCTTGCTTCCACTTGTGCAATGCAAGCATAATGCTACTTTTAAATATGACAACTGCATAGACAGGCCTTCAGGGTCTTACCCACTGAGAACACCAAGAACAAGATTGAGCATGAAAAACGAGCCGAGGATGATTAGAGGAATGAAGTACATCCATGGAAACGTACTGCCAACAGCATCATTGGTCTGCATAACAAAGCAAAAACAGACAAAATGATACGGGTCTCAAATCAAGGCACCAAAGTAAATTGAACTAAACTTATAATATGATTAAAGGATTTACATCATTTTAGTCTTAATATGAGAAAAGGATTTATGACATTAGTTCAGTCTTAGCTGTAAGAAAAACGGACGTGCAAACTATTTCTAACACAAACTTTGATTTTAATGGTTTTGTATGATAAGCTATTTTCCTTTGAGAAACAGTAAAACTTCTTTATATCGAAGTTCTAGTGTCAACAGTCTGATTGATATATCCACATCACAAGCTCTATCTAACTCCATGCAAAGTTATCATGAGCTTCTAATAGCTCTATTGTAAATGAGATTTTGGTGATAATAATGAATGTAGGTTAAAAACTAAAAGACAATAGTTTAAAAAATCCTACACGTATTTAATTTCTTAATTGTAAAGCAAATTCTGCAACATTCCGGATGACTACTAACATGAACAAAAAGATGTTAGAAAAGTTGTTAGAACTAGAACAGTAGCTATATGAGCAAACAGTGATAGTGACCAGATATGTCCAGATCTGATTAAATAATTTCAGAAGAGTGTGCTCGACATCAGCAAACTGGTGCCTTCCTTCGGGTTTGCTGTGACCAACAATTGCCCAATATATTTGTCTTCCTTTGAATCCATGTTGACAAAAAGTGTTAACTGGTACCCCTAAATGTTTTGCAACATTAGTAGGCCAAATGGATTTCTTAACATCCACAGAAAGCAGCACATCTATTTTGTCATCCACAAGCCCATCTTGCCAGGTGCCCTTATTTAAAATGCACATTGTTGTGTCAAGGGTCATAATGAAGACTAGTTAGGCCTACACTTACATGTAGCTAGATAGGTCTTTGTAAAGTGGAGCTATGCATGGCTTTAGGTACAGGATTTTTGGTCAGTAACTGGAAGGTAAACCAATTATAATTAGAGCACATGTAGCCTTAATTCAATGACCCCACCCACTGACCATACAAGCATGTACATCATTCTTTGCCCAATGCCTGGATCCTGTCAGAAAAAGAAAAAGAAATCAGCTAAAGGTTGGCAGGGCAAGAATACCAGGTCGCAGAGTGGCCAAGTAACTTCTATATATTATATCTGCTAGCCAACAGTTTGATAAAGATTGACAATAACCATACTTCGAAAAAGTGTGCAAGTTTGATAAAACACAGTTAGGTTTGTAATTGTTTGCAGGACCACTGACTGTCATTTGATGTAATTGGAATTTCAAAATAGCAAAGTTCAATTCATCGAAGCTCAACTGTAGTTTTTAATGCTGCAGATATGCATCATCTTGAAACTGACAAAGTAAGGTCTAGTAGCAGCAAGCACTAGCATGAACAGAATTCTGGTGAACTACAATTCCCTGATAACAAGGCACAATTTTTGGTTTCAGTCAAGCAATAGATGACTACACTGCATGTCCTGCCAATCAAAACTATTTAGCAGTCATGTCTATTGTTGGAAATCATCAAGTTAACTGCTACATCATAAAACTCCAAAAACAGAAATAAATAACAGGGAAGATAATTTAAGAAATCCTCACATAGTACAAAACTGTTGTCCAGCCTTCCATTGTTATACACTGGAACACTGTCAGCATTGCAAAACCAATGTTGTCAAAACTGATGATGCCAAACTTTGGTCCCTCCCAAAAGTTTTCCTTACATTCAGCTTCATCTGATGGACATTTATATCCACTCTCTGAAAAGAAAGTAGCAGTGGATGGTACGCAAGGGGTTGGTTCTTCCTCACCCTTGGCAATGTAAATCTCATCTGTTGACAAAATAAAATAATAGCACAGATTTAAAAATGACCAGTTACCAAATCTGTTGCTATCTGTTAAAAGCATCACTGACTCAGCCATTTTTCTTGGCTCTTTCCCCAGCACAATAGCACAAGAAAGAAAAGAATTAGCTTTCTGACCAATTTGCTCTATTTAAAATTATAAGTTCAAACACTTAATCATAAATCTATTGTAATATTTTATTAATGTGTAATTTTGTAATAAATAAAATATGCAAGCCTATTCAAAATTCACATAAAAACATTTACATATAAATGGTATGGTATTAAGTTACTTTCAAGTTACAAATTAAAATATTGTGTATAAATTATACTAACTGCATATAAATTATACTTATGTAACAATGACTTTGAAATTTACATTTGTTTAAAGCTTATGCATCGAGTCATTACATTTATACAACTATTACATAAACAAGATGCACAATAATGAACAGAATTTTCATAAATTCATCTGAAAATTTAGAAAACACCTACAACAAACTTGCAGTAAACCAGATTCATCAGAACCTGCTATACAGTAATCTCTGTAGGGTTAGTCAATGGTTATTAACAACTTTCACCTTGCACACTCGTAAAATTAACATACCCTGAATGTAAATTTTCAGGTCATTGTGGACACAGCCAGTCAATTTTTCAGCCACAAAAGGGTACATGATCAGCTACCATTTAATATTATCAATTTGTCTTTGACTGTTAAAACGTGTCAGCTGTTGACTAACATAGCTCTTATGTAATTACCACTAGTCCACTACTTCTAAGAGTGTGATGAGCAGCCTACCGGTTTTCTTATTACGGCAAGCCGAATGAAAAGCACCAAGGAAAAATTCAAGGCCAATAATAGCAAAGATGATAATAGCGAAGAGCACAAGAAGAGCTATCTGAAGAAGAGGAGCCATCGCCTTTAGGATGGACTTCAAAACGACTTGAAGACCTAACAAACAAACAAATGTCACACAAATTTAAATAAACAGACATTTGAAAGTACAGTGCTCATTGTAATCATCAGCAGGTCAACTTCGTAAGACCAAACACAGAAGCTAAGAAGACACATGAACTAAGATGGGAATTCCAGAAGATATAGAAACAGCCTACAGAGCAAATGAGTCCACAAAATGATGAGTTTTAGTTGAGATCTGAGGGCCAAAGCAGACAAAAGTTTGATAGAAGAGAGTTTAAGTTCCAGCAACAGAAAAGGTGGTCCTGCCAAGTAGTTTCAGTTTAACGACACTGTGTGATAACAAAGATCATTAGTGTCGCCCTCCTCCTTCATCCAGGCTTGGGACTGGCACTGCTAAAGTACGAGCAGTGGCGGAGTTGTTCCTGCCAAGAGCTGTCCTTGCCCATGTAATAGTCAGTTTGAGACAGAGAGAAGAGCTAGATGGACTTTGGAGTCAGCACAGACAAAAGATAGAGTAGAAGTGTAGAGTCTTGCATACAATCAGCCCAGTCTTGAAGCTATTCACTTTTTTATGGACAGCCAATGCAACGAGTTTGCCATCGATTGATGCCTTGTGCATTAGGTACCAACACAATGCCTAAATTGTTGGCTGAACAGCTGTTTTGTGTAACAGAAATGCATAGGTGGATAGAATTCAAAGAATTACATTTGTCCAGCTACTGTGAAGTTCCAAAAAACACAGTTTTCGATAGCTGGATGGCCTTTTGATGGCCTTTTCTGCCTTTATTTGTTTGGCTAATGAGCTGCTGGTCTCAGGCACGATAAGAGAAATTCGAGAATCACAGTATTTCTGTGTTAAATGAACAGTTATTGTTTTTAATGTCCATTTGGTGTTATAAACTTTCACGCAGTAAATTAAGCCGTTAGACATTCCTGATGGTTAGTAAAAGAAAGAAGTTAGAACAAGCCGATACACAAATTCCTTACTTGGCACACCAGAAACCAGCTTCAAAGGGCGAAGCACTCGAACGGCTCGTAATGTCCGCAAATCGAAGCCGATTGAACCACTGCCACTTGCAAACAGGGTGATGAACCTGCATTGCAGAGAAACATAAGTCACCACACAAGCACCAATCAATCAAGATATTAGCCTATATAATACAGAGCTATAATTTTAAATTTATTTACTACCTTTCCAATTTTTTCCCCCAAGGATAATGACACATTCCACCCAATGCAAATGATGCATTCCCCATACCTTACAGATGTTTTTTCATTTTTACAGCCATTGGCAGCTCCAGAAATTTAGTAAGGGCACAATGAGAAATATTTGACAATCCTGAATAATATCATCACACATTTTGTTCACGCCACTCGTGTCTGGGAACGTGTTATGTAAGTTATAAATAATATAATAATAATGCACCTGCTGATAACTTATGCTTTGTACGTTCTTATCATTCACGTGCATCCATGTTTAAGGCCCCTTGCCATTTAGAGATGTTGCCATAGAATTTTCTTTGCCAAATAGTTTTTCTTTCTTCTGAGACTCTGTGGTGCGTTGTCCATCATTCCCCACTACGGTTGCCACCTTTCTAAACTAGAAAGTCGGGATGCAGTTTTGGAGTATCCAAATCATAAACACCTCATGATATGGGGCCAGAGACGCAAGTTGCACAACAGTGATTTTTTGGAAAGTAACTATTTATTTCAAAAAGATGATTGATTTATGATTTTGAACTCTGTAATGATGTCAGCCTGATTGATATCCATAGTGTTCGAAATCATATATGATAATCTTAATCGAAGAACAACTAGCCTGCTAAAGTACTAACTGTTCTTCCTTCATCAAAAGAGACTCCATATTTATATTTCACTTCGCCCGCGGGCATATAATAGGCCAATGACTGAAGCTTTATCAATCCAGTACTATTTATACATATCAATGGTCCCGACTACATGTAGGGACGCAAGACATTTTGCCTCGAATCGGAAGTGTAAATCGGGACGGGTAGCAACCCCCCCCCCTCTACCATTGAGAACTAATTAAAACTACATGTATACCTCGATCATTGCTATACTGACATTAGTTCCAATAGCAAAGTTTAATAGTTGGAATATTTTTGGAATATTGCCACCAGCGTAATATTTGCTTAAGAAGATGCAAATAGCATTCAAACAAAGACAGAACAATCTTAACCTTAAATATGATCAATAATTTTCAGATAATATTCACGCAATACGTGCACGCCTTCTGCATCACGCCACGAATGACATATTATACACGTAGAGAAACGTCGACGCCATGACATCCGTGGAGTTAAAGGAAACTGTAGTCGAGTCATTTTCCGGTAATATGTCACATTCACTAATAATATTGAAGAAGCAAAAAACTTTTTTTGGCAAATTACATTGATTTTTGTTTGAAGCAAATCTTGAATATTTCTATTTCACTAATATATATTTGGTTTTCCACTAATATGTAAAATTATGAAGTTTTTAGCAGAAAGAAAATAGCCCTACGAAAAACGGAGTGGAATGTTTGTCCACTCCGTTACTCCGTTACCAAAACATATGAGCTATTTATATATAGTAGACAGCTTCCTACTGCGTAGTTTGACATGCCAATATGTTCTTAGTATTAGCCTAATGTTTATAAAATAAATATAAAAGAAATTACAATACAAATGATTATTTAATTCCATCACATTTTAAATTTTGTTAAGAAGTTCCACTCCGTTACCGAAAGAAAAATAGGGAATCTAATCAACGTAAAGTTGACTGTATTTTTTTTTGGCCAAATAACAAAATAAAAATCACTTCAGCTAATCATTACCAGTGATCAAATGAACAAAAAAACATTAAAATATTTATGATGTTGTCTTAAAAATCTGCTCATAACATCAAAATTACATAAAAAATTGCCATAAAAAGTTCTGCTCCGTTACCATTTGTCGAGAATTGAGCACAGAATGTGAAAAGTGAACTTTAAAAAAAACAGTCTGCCGAAGCAAAAATTTATTTAAAATGTCATATATTGTTATATAAGTTGTATTCTTCTTCTTCTTCTTTGGTTCTCTGCCCTTAGGCAGGTTCGTATGTCCAACGGCGCCATTCCTCTCGATGTTGAGCTTCCGCTTTCATCTGTCTGTAGCCGTCCCTCTTTATTGTCCAGTCTAGGAACATTGTTCTTGGTCTTCCTCTTGTCTTTTTCCCTTCCATTCTACCCTCGATGATATCTCGTAGCAGGGAATTTCCTCTCATTATATGGCCAATCCATCTTCTTTGACGCTCTCTGATTGTCCTCATCATGGATCTCTCCTCTCCCACCATTTGCAGTACTTCGTCATTTGTCTTGTGCTCTGTCCAGCTGATTCTCTCCATTCTACGCCATATCCACATTTCGAAGGCTTCTATCTTTTTGATGTCCTCCCCTCTTATAGTCCACGTTTCAGATCCGTATAGAACTACACTCCATACCAGCGTCTTAACCATTCGCTTCTTCAGATTCCTATTTAATTTTCCTCTCAAGAGCTCCTTTCTTTTATAGAATGCATCTTTTCCCATGGCTATTCTTCTTTTTATCTCCGCATGGCACTTCACATCCCTCGTGACCATACTTCCTAGGTAACAGAATCTCTCAACTTGTTCGACGACCACTCCATTTACGGTTATTCTAACTTCTTTTTCTTCTCTTTTGCTTATCCTCATGACCTTTGTCTTCTTGGTATTTATTTTCATTTCGTATTCTGTTGAGATCATATTCAGGCAATCCATCATTCTCTGCAGTCCTTTTTGGCTTCTTGCTAACATTGCCTGATCATCCGCAAATCTCAGCGCTTTCACCAACCTACCCCCAACCTTTATTCCCTCGTTCACTTCTTTCATCGCCTCCCGTACAAGCTCTTCGATGTAGATGTTGAAGAGTATTGGAGAGAGCGGGCATCCTTGCCTCACTCCTCTGCCCATTCTTCCCGGCTCTGAGTATTCACCATCTATTCTTATTTTTACTTTCTGTCCCATGTACAGGTTTCCAATAAGTCTTCGCTCTTTCCAATCCACCCCTATTCTTCGTAATGCATGCATTAATTTCCTCCAATCCACCCTATCGAAAGCCTTCTCATAGTCGACGAAACACACATAGACGTCCTGGCCATGCTGGAGACTTCTTTCCGCTAGTATCCTCACCGCTGCAATTGCATCTCTTGTTCCTCTTCCCTTTCTAAAACCAAATTGATCCTCCCCCAAGCAGTCATCTGTTTCTGCCTTGGCTTGCAGTCTCTTCGCGATAACTCTTAGTAGAATCTTGGATGCATGGGTGAGGAGGCTTATAGTTCGGTGGTCTTCACATGTTGTTGCATTTGGCTTTTTCTTGAGCGGGATCAATATGGTTTGTAGGAAATCTTCCGGCCAAACTCCTGTGTTATATATGTCTTGGCATAACCGCACTAGTTCTGTCATTGCCTTCTCTCCCAGGTTCCTCAGTATTTCAATTGGGATATTATCAATTCCTTCTGCTTTGTTGTTTTTCATATCATTGATTGCTGCCAGAACCTCATCCCTTAGTACGTCCGGTCCTATGTTATCGGTACTTGGTGTTTGTTCTTCCCCGAGATCTTCTTGGCTACTTTTTCCCATATATAGATCCTCAACATATTCCTTCCATCTTTTCCTGATATCGTCTGCGTCCTCTAGCAACTTGCCATCCTTGTCCTTGATTGCGCTTCCGCCACCCATATTTTTCTTATTTGTCAGTGTTTTGACCTTTCCATATACCAGGTCGTGTCTTCCTCGATTCTGTAGCATCTCTAGCTCCTCACACTGCTCTTCCCACCAATCCTCTCTTGCCTTATCTGTTGTTCTTCTTAGTTGATTATTCAGCCTTTTGTATTCACTCCTTGCCTCTTCTGTGCTCTGGTGTTTCCATTTTCTTCTTTCTTCCATATCCCTGAGCATCTCCGTTGTAACCCATGGCTTGCGTGGTCCTGTACCCATCTGGAACCCCACAGTCTTTGTCGTTTCCTCAATCACGATCTCCTTCAGACTCCTCCACCTTTCATCTGTTGTTATCTCCGTACTCAACTCCACCACCCGTTCTTCTATATTTTCTGAGAGTTCGTTACTCTTTGTTTGCATTCTTTCTGTATTCCATTTCTGTTTAACTATCCTTTGCTTCTTTATGAACTTAAGTCGGAGATGTATTGTCATGGCAACCAGGTTATGGTCTGTGTCTGCATCGGCTCCTGGGAGAGTTCTTGAGTTCTTGACACTGTTTCTGTACCTTTGTCTGATCATGATGTAGTCCAGTTGGTATCTTGCTCCATCTCCAGGTGCCTTCCATGTGTATCTTCTCCGCTTTTCCTGTTGGAACCAAGTATTTGTTACCATGAGTTTTTGTCTCTTGCAGAAATCCACCAGCTTTTCTCCTCTCTCATTTCTGTTCCCCAGTCCATATTTTCCTGTAGCCTCTTCCTGTTCTTTTTCACCAACTGTTGCATTCCAATCTCCCATGACAATCACATAATCTTTGCCTTTGATGTCTCTAAGCCTTTCCTCTATCATCTCGTATATGTCATCCACCTCCTCCTCCTCGTGTGCTGATGTTGGCATATACACTTGTATTATTGTTATGTCGACTGGGTGTGCTTGCAATGTCACTATGAGCATTCTGTCCTCATGTCTCTCCACCCTTGATACGCATTTGGCGACTCTCTCCGACAGCAAGATGGCCACACCATTTTGACTCTTCTCTCCTCCAGTGTATATCACCCTAATGCCGTCACTCATGAAGTCTCCTCCCTCTTTCCACCTGACCTCCGACAGGCCCAAAATGTCCAAACCTGCTCTCTTCATCTCTCCCACTACATTAGCCAACTTTCCCGGTCTCAGCATCGTTCTTACATTCCACGTTCCTATTTTTAGCTTTTCTTTTTCTTGTAAGGTTTTCGCTGGATGACGACCGAGGGAGCCTTGTCTCCCCCTGCCGAACGCGACTCTTTCCAGTATCTGGATTGAATCGTTCACGTTGTTCACTGAATTCTTTTCTGGCGTCATTTTACATTTAACTCGGGATAGATAGGGAGGTGGTTTCCCGTTGCCTTCCTCCCGGTGTTTTTAAGGAGACACCATCTCTCAGCGTCGCTGACATCCATCGTCCGTCCTTCGGTTTCTTCGCCCATGGGCACTCACTTATACCGGCGAGGACTCGGTCGCCCACCACGCACTCTGTTGAAACAGGAGGGACCTCGTGAAGGCGGCGTGGGTGGACATTTGGGCAGCAGAGGCTATCTGAGACGCTTGCATACCCCATTAGCCCCCCCCCATATTGTTGTATTAGAAATGATAATTTAAGTAGACGACTTATCCTGACAGTGGAATAAATTTTAGTACCTCAAGGGTCACATTTATGGTAACTGAGTGGACAGTTAACGGAGTGGACAAATTGTGTATCAGCACGGTAAATATCATATTATCTCTCATGCGTCCACATTAATCGTTGGTACACTCATTATATAGCTTATAAACGTTATATTAAAAATATTATTTAAATTATATTTATTCATAATCATTGCAAAAATGCAGTAACGGAGTGGATGTATTATGAAAAAACACATGAGGTACGTAATAAATGAAAATTTGTAAGAAATTTGTCTTAGCATTCAGATCCTGTATTAAGACATACTTACTTACATAGATCTTCACAGAAGAGATGTGTTAAGTTGCGGGACCAAAGAACTGAAAGGGTTGTGAGATACGAGATAATTTTTACATTTTAACGGAGCGGACATAATTTTCCGGGGACAAGTTAAAATATATTTTTTTAAAATTATACTGAAGTTGTAAGTTTCTAAGTTGTATTTAGAAATATGCAATTATGTTTATTATAAAAGAAACAGTCACATTTTTTGGTTTAATGCAAATCATTTTGAAATTGTAGACGAAAGCAATATGTACTATAGCCTAGGGACGGTAACGGAGTGGAACATTTTAAATTCAAAATAAATTGTAATAAATTATTTTATTGCTCTGAATTACTTTCAAAGGTCTTAAATTGTTGACTGATCAATAACGTTTTAATCTAATCACTTAGCATGATGAGACTAGGCATTGCTTTCTTAGAAATGACCGGGGACAGCTGAATTGTCAATTTATGCATTTACCGGAAAATGACTCAGTCACTGCATTATATAAATGTAGTGTAATTATTTAAATATATACCGTGTGCATGCCTTAATGGTTAAAAGAGGAAGTAAATTTGTTGACTGTTTTACTTTCTCGGTGTAATGACATAAATGAGTGGGCGAGAAAGTGCGGGATGGGTGCTTAGGCCTATGCCTGTACTGCAGACTCTTGACCCTGATCAGCTCTCAATGACTTAAACTGGATGAGTAGGCCCAATTCCCCAGATGGGTTAAACATAGAACTGAAAAGGTCATCGAGATTTGAATAACAAAAACACAACTTGAAAAGCTTAAAATGCAATCCTTTGGGCGTACTTGCTTTCAGGGGCGTCTACACCATAGAAACCTATAGGAGCAAATGCTCCATCCAAGAAATAGGGGATCTGTCACTGGTGTGCCACAATTTTAGGGGGAGGAACGGAGAAGGGGAAAGAAGAGGGGGAAAGGGACGTTGCTCCAATGACTTAGGGGGGATAGACGCCTCTGCTTGCTTTACTTCAGGGTCTATCTGTCAATGCAATACCACGACATCCATGTTCACTCGGCCCACATTTGGCCTGTATCCAAAGGAGGAGGCTAACTTTGGTCTAAAAAGTGGGGGTTCCAATTTCTTACATTAAAGAAGCAAGGCGGAGACTGAGATTTCTGGGAAGGCACAATAATAAAATATTGATTGGCATTGTTCAAAAAGTGGGGGGTACGGTACCCCAGTCCAAAAAGTGGGGTATCCCCCCACAAATTACGCCTATGCCTGTATCTATAGGCATAGCTGTCAGGTGGGTTCTAACCACCAACAGTTGCACAGCGCGGCCAGCTAAATAGGCCCAATGAAATTGCTATAGCTTTTAACTATCCCTCGACTCCGAAAACCGTGCTAATGCCTTTGATCCTGTAGGGCCTTTACAAACTCTCCATGCACTCAAATCTCTGCACACTAGGCCCTACTAAAACTTGTCTACAGCTGGCTGCGCGTTTATCTTGAAACAGTTAAATCGGATCTAAAATTTAGCCTATCCGTTATGGAATTCGCTCGGTGAGCTTAGGCCTACTACAATTATTGTGTGGTTTAACTTGTGTTCCTTGAACTATAGCTATATAGTTATTCGTGTAGCAAATTTTGGCCCCCCATCAGGTCAAAGTTTGCAAATCCAATTGACCACGTCGGGGATGGACATGTTTTTTTTATTGCATTCGCAAACGATAGGCACCCTATAGCTTATTGCTGGTATTTATGAGGGCACTTGCAAGCGAGATCTCGGATATTCTCTATATAACATATATTTAATTGCCTCATGTTTTTCTAATTTAATATAGAAAATCTTGAATGTCAAGAACAACTCGATTATCAGTCTGTTGCACCTGCGAACCTAGCCGACCAATACTTAATTAGAATGGACACAAGCTGGTCAGTGACTATAGGCACTATAGGACGTGATGTGCCAGCAATTAGCATTTGGACAGAAACGCCCAAATTGGTTAGTTCTAAACATCTGCAGTTTCAGAAAATCATGGGCAATTGAGCCATCAGTCAAAGCCGACTCATCTTGACAACGCAGGTTATAAGCAATTTGTCATCTGATGCGAGTCATTTCGCTGTTTGCATAAACTATGGTCATTATATATCGTCTGCGATGGGCTATAGCCTCAGCCTGTAGGATTATAGGATATAGCCTATCAGATAGGCCTGCAATAATTACACGAGGAGCTTCTCTCAATGAATGAGTGAATTTATTTATTCATTAAAGAAAGAAATAAAGAAATACAGGGCAAGATGAATGAATGAGTGAAGAAGCAAATAAATTTACTTGTTTATTTATTTATTAAAGAAAGAAAGAAAGAAATACAGGACAAGATGAATGAATGAGTGACGAAGCAAATGAATTTATTTGTTTATTTATTTATTTATTTATTTATTAAAGAAAGAAAGAAAGAAAGAAAGAAAGAAATACAGGACAAGATGAATGAATGAGTGAAGAAGCACAAGAATTTATTTATTTATTTATTTATTTATTAAAGAAAGAAATAAATAAATAGGCTGCGGGACAAGGTGAATGAATGACTGAAGAAGCTAATGAAACGACGGAAGAGATGACTGACCCTGTGACGACGACGACAAAGTCCATCATGTTCCAGGCGTTGCGAAGGTAGGAACCTCGGTGCAGAACGAAGCCAAGAGCAACGATCTTAAACGTCGCTTCGAAGCAGAAGATGCCCAGAAAGTAGACCTCCGTCTTCTCCTTCGAATTACAACAACGCGACAAAACCATTCAGCCATTCATCCGTCGCTGCAGTCTCCTATTCTCTGTTCATTACTTTTTTTATCTGCCTGCCTGCTTGCCTGTCTGCCTGCCTGTATATTTGTCTGTCTGTCTGCCTGTATGCATGTCTGTCTGCCTGTCTGTCTGTCTGTATGTATGTATGTATGTATATATGTATGTATGTATGTATGTATGTATGTATGTATGTATGTATGTATGTATGTGTATTGTCTGTCTGTCTGTCTGTCTGTCTGTCTGTCTGTCTGTCTGTCTGTCTGTCTGTCTGTCTGTCTGTCTGTCTGTCTGTCTGTCTGTCTGTCTGTCTGTCTGTCTGTCTGTCTGTCTGAACTGGACATAGACTATACTTTGTGGCAACTAATTCTTGCCGAACTGAGAATAGTGCTGGAAAGAAGAATGGTCAGTCTAACTTGTTGTCCTCGAGACCAAGGAGATCTTGGTCTGGAGTGCACTCGAGTTCGTTTTTAAAAGTCTTGGTCTTGAGACCAAAAGTCTTGTTCATGGCCTTGAGGTTCAAAGTCTTTGTCTTGGTCTTGAGGTTCAAATCTTGATCTTGGTTTTGCAAGACCAAGACCAAGATTCGACTGTCAATGTGAGCAGTCATTTGAGAAAACGCAAGAATATTAAACATTTATCAAGCTTGTTTACGCCATACGACAAATATCTACGAATGTTGTTGGTCAGGAAAAACCAATGACAGCAACAAGTTATATACATGCTGTATCTGGAAGCCCTACCGAGACTTGTTTCAGAAGCCTGATAAACCATGGGACGATTTTTAAACTGACTCACGACCTGTACATGTACATCTAGTGCTTGAAAGTTGAAAAGCTGTTGTGTAGGCCTATGCCACAGTGCCAGCGACTTCAACACCTGTAGAACGTGTTTTTCACATGGCGAAATTTTTATGAGGTCCCACAGGCCATGTCTTGGTCAGAAAATTCTGAGCGAATTGGTTTTTATAAAATGCAATAGGCATTTGGACTAACATTTCACATGAAGAAATTTTGTAAATAGGAATTCGGAATTTTCTGCAGTCTGCATTTAGAGTTGTTTTGCTTGAATAACATATAAGACTCATGTTTTCATTAAATAGCGAGCAGTCCGACTTGACAATTTTTAGTAAGGAATAGAAGTCTGGATGTGATTGGGATTTTTGGGTCTCGGTCTTGATCTTGAGGTTCAAAGTCTTGGTCTTGATCTTGAGGTTCTAAGTCGTGGCCTTGGTCTTGAGGTTCAAAGTCTTGGCTTTGGTCTCGGTCTTGATGTTTAAGGTCTTGGTAACAAGAATGGCTGGCTAATTAAGTATAAAAAACAATCGATATATTATCATTATGCTACTTCAACAAATGAATGATAGATAACGGAATAGTTCAGAGTCGGAGTGATCTGAAGAGATCTAACTGTACTTCTTTAGATTTTGTTGGAGTCAATTGATTTAGGCCTACTTAAGAGTCATTATTATCATAAATTCTGTCTAATTACGTATCGCCTTTACTTGTACAGTAATGCGCTATAAAATGAGTGTCATCGTCATTGAGCCAGATGCCATTTCGATGGCTCATTATGTAGCGGTCTTAGTCTTATTCTTCGATCCCTTTGAAGCTGCTTTGAAGCTTATTCCGCTAATTAGATGGCTGGCTGTCCCGTTAATGACGGCCTGTCATACGGGACTGGATGAGCCAGGACGACAGCACATCACGGAGGGAGCCTCCTCCTCTCCCTGCAGCAGTTCATGCACGGATTAGTATTGCATGGATGGACATAAGGCCACCGATCGTTTACCAGCAGCGTCGACAAGATTGTCATCACCATCATCATCATCACTACAGTGCATCATCAGCATCCTTCTTATTTCATCATCATTGTCGTCGTCGTCGTCGTAATTGCCCAATCATCAAATTAGTCTGACTGTGTAAGAGAGGAGCGAGTATGTCTGCAAGGAAACACCTGGAGAGCCTACCAGTTCAAGGGTGAGGGGAGTTTTATCGTATTCCGGTAGATGTTCCTCTAAGGCGAGGACGATGCAGTTGGCAATGATTGTCATCAGCACCATGTACTCGAACGGCCTGGAACACGACGACTGTTAAGGTCCACTTTTCCTATACAGACTCACCGAACTCTTAGTTAGAAAAAACACGGATGCCGCGTATACGCCTGCTACATATATATAAGTACGAACATGGCTGTATACTACAATATAATATATAGACTAGATATATGCTTCTGTATTCATGTTCTCAAGTAGTGGAACACGGTAGCCGATTCGTTCGAGCGCTCGCCTTGCAACGCGGAGAGTACGGGTTTGAGCCTCCTCTGAGACGGTGACTGTGTAAGGATCTTGAGCAAGTTAATCCTTCACTCACAATTGCTCAACGGGATCGATTGATCCTTGGTCAATGGATAGTGGCGCTCAATAAATGCGTAATAGGCCTAATGATAATCCTGAAATAGTGCGCTATATATTGGGGTCCTATATACCACACTCTACAAAAACGATACGTAGGCCTATCCATAGCAACTTGCTTAAGCCTGAATAGGCATAGGAGTATTGCATGAAAATTATGTAAATTTAGTGTGCAGGCTTTAAAGAAAATCAGTTTACTGATACGGTACTATTAATGGCCTATATTATTGAACGGCATATGTAACACAAAGGCTTGAAATTGAACGCTGCGAAACAGATCTCCAGTGAACCATAGGCTTCCCTAAAATGCGTTTATCTTACTCGAGCATAACATTACTTGTAGTTTAAAGGCATTTGATTAGTTTCTGGTGTCTCGTCTGCGTCTTATGCTTACACAAAGGAATTCGCAACCACCTGCCGCTACAGCTTGAGGTAGTGCCTGTTCTGCGACTCCTGCAGCATGCGTCCTTAATGTAAATTAGTTTTCACTTTCAGGCGGAACACCTGTGCCGTCTTGCGGAACCGAAGTACGTTCTAACGATGAAGATAATTTTGTTTCTAGGAGTGCCATAGTCGTTAGAATTACAAGAGCTCTGCATGACATGCAATCCGCTGTCATGTTCAGCTACCTGTGGGCAGGACACGTGAATGCGTTCACACACGAGACAGCATCATTCGTTTATTAGATAGGCTGTGTTTCTACTTCAGACTTATGAATCATTATGTGTGTAGACCTATATGGGACTCAATGCAGATAGCCGTGGACGTTTTCACGTGGAGTCATGGCGACCTTTCATTGACGGTCATTCCATAGGCTTCAAAGAATTTAGACACATGCATACATACATACATATATACACACATACATACATGCATACACATTCATAAATGCATACGTACATACATACATGCATACACACATACATACATACATACATACATACATACATACATACATACATACACATACATAAATAAATACATACATATTTACATACAGATACATAAATACAGACATGCATACATACATACATATATACACATATACACATACATAAATACATACATACAATCATACATACATGCATAATTTGCATACATACATACATATATACATACATACCTACACAATACATACCTACATACATACACACATACATGCATACTTACAAACATACATACGCACACATGCATGCATACATACGCACATACACATGCATGCATACATGCATACATACATACATACACACATACAATCATATATACATGCATTGCAGATACTAAGCACATACATGGTTATGGAAAAACTAATCATCAGCATGAATACATCTTAGTCATGCGATGCGGAAGGCGCCTCGTTGACTGGACATCCCCTCATCCACCTCCTCCCGCTCCTCCTCCTATTCCTCCTCCTCCTCTTTCTCTTGCTTTTCCTCCTATTCCTCTTTCCCACTTCTTCTACTCTTCCTGCTCAAGTCTAAACAACGAGCCCTGTCATGAATCCCCAACGAAGCTACTGTCATCGCTTAAAGGAAATGCCAGGTAGATGGAAGGCGAGAAAGAAACACTCTTCCTACATCAGCTAAATCTACTTCGCAAACAATGGCGAGACTGTCATTGTCCAACTGCCCTTCACTCTCTTCCGTTGTGTCAGCTTCCGCAAACAATGCACCCTTGAAATCACAAACAGGTGTCCTTCATTTACCATCGCTTTCCACTATTGCTCTGCTGTCATAATGCATTGATAATATTCTTTCAATTTCCACGAAAATTGTTAAATCTGCCTTGCCATACATGTTCTCAGTCTGTGTCCTATAGACCTATTTGTCTCACCCTTTATACAGTGTATAGTCCCTTTAAGGTATGCTGACAGTTTTATGCCTGTCTGACTGTCCGTATGTCGATGTCTCCATGTCTCTTTCTTTTTCAGTCATTCATTCTTTCTTTCAATCAGTCAGCCAGTCAGTCAGTCAATCAGTCAATCAGTCAGTCAGTCAGTTAGTCAGTCAGTCAGTCAGTTAGTCAGTCAATCAATCAGTCAGTCAGTCAGTCAGTCAGTCAGTCAGTCAGTCAGTCGGTAGGCCTAAGTCTGTCAATTTGCATAGTGTTCTTATTTTTAAAGTGCTCCGAATCCCGAGAGCATCCTCGGCGTACTAACAGTTTCCAAGCGGTGTCGATGAAGGCCCATGTAGTATTCCCAAGACTCCCTCCGATCTCTCCCTCTTCTTCCTCTTCTCCCTCTCCTTTATTCTCACTCTTCCCGTATTACTTCTCCTAATACCACCTTTATCCTCTTCCTCATATTCAACCTGCTCATGCTCTTCCTGCTGCTTCCTGCTCTTTGTCTTGCCTCTTCTCATCCTCATCGTTTGCACTCCCTTTCTATCATCATCTCCGTCCTGCTGCTGCTTCTCTTCTTTCTCCTCCTCCTCCTCCTCCTCTCCCTCCTCTCCATCTTCCTGATCCTCCTCCTCCTATAAATGCATGGAAATGTCGCCATTAGTGAGCCGATGGCTGCAGAGAGGCAGGAGCTGAAATACGTAGAGGAGGACAAAGGTGGCATTAGTGTGTCGATTGGGGCCGATAAGCGACGGTGGCGGCGTCCAGCCATCCAAGCGCCCTAGTCGTCATCAGTCGACGAATGCCCTCCCAAGGCCAGTTAAGCCATCCACCCATCGACCCGCCATCAGATAGGCCGACGCCATGCACGCCAAACGACTGATGGCTGTTGACTGTTACCATTATACTAGTCCCATCACAGAGCAACGCAGCAGCAGCAGCTCCCGTAATTACAGGCCATCAGCAAACTAACGGACGGACAGACAGACGAGACTGAGCAGAGCAGAGGGAGCCACAGATCCTCCTCTGCGTCGGTGCAGGATGTTGCTGTAGCAGGAGAAATCCCGAGGTGATGCGCCCATCATAATTCTTCCGACGATAAAAACTAGTCCGGTGTAATTGGAGAATGAGTGAATGGTAATTATGCTCGTGACATACGTCACTGCAGCTCACGGCATTATCATCGTCATCATCAGTAGCAGCAGCAGCAACAGTGACATTGTGTGTCGTTATTTGTTGCTTCTTACTGTCCGATCGTAATTCACAGTGCAAGAGATAATTTCATTTACAGCAAGATGACGTCCATCGGGTAGGCCCTATGCTTTCTTTCTCATGCCTCTGCATAACCAAGAAGAAAGAGAAGAAGAGCAGTCCCTTTAGTTGCCCCTGGAGACGACCATGGTATGAAGTGTCGTCGACTTCATTTTCTTGTCCTCGAGACATGAGGGTTGCTGGCCAACCCTTTCCCTCCCCGCGTGGTCGTCCCACAGACAGTTTACGGTCAACTGGGGTCAAGGTACTCATTATAGCTCCGACGAAAGCCTTTGGCTTGGTTGGGAATCCGTGCATCAGTCCGAGGACAGTTTCACAAGAAAGATGGAAATAACAGCAAAATGAAAAGCACGAGAGACCATGACAGTGCTGCATCGAGTCTCAACCAAAAGACCCATACCCGAAGATCGCAGACTGCGTGACGGAAGGTTAGAAGAGAGTAGTGGCTGAAGGTAGGCGGGAGTGCTCGTTATAAGAGTTTTGTAAGTAAGATAAGCCCGTTAAAATTTTGTTTTTAATTCTACAGGAAACAAATGCAGCTGACCGAGCAGAGTTAATGAGTCTGAATGAGAAGATGTATGCAGAACCACGCGAGGCTCGCGAGCTAGAGAATTTTGGATGCGTTGTAGCCTGTTGACTTGAAGATCTGACATGCCTGCAAACACAGAGTTGTCATAATCGAGGAGAGAGCAGGCTATGATCTGTGACATTTTCTTTGCAAAATCAGACCTTATGTGATGCATTGCTCTGATATGATAGAAGCAAGATTTCCAAAGGTTTTTTATTTGGTATTGGAATGTGAGATTACTGTCCAGAGTGACCTCGAGTGTTTTGACAGCTTTTGATAGCGGAACAACAGTGCCAGCGAGGTCAACACTGGAATGAGAAAGGAAAAAGCGCAATTGTTGGCGTGAACCAAACATTACTGCCTCAGACTTATCAGGGTTCATAGCAAGACCGTTGAAGCAGATCCACGCATGCACTGAAGAGAGGCACTCTTCTAGTATTTCTTTGCCGAACTGATCCGTTGGTCACAGAGCAATGTCATGCTGAGTATACCATCGGCATACTGCTGTAACTGGACTTCAACGTGACTGGCTGATTGGTGAAGTGAAGTTTGTAAATAACAGCTGGCCGAGAACAGATCCCTGTGGACACCAACAGTGTAGAAAGAAAGATCAAATCGGTCAGAACCCAATAATACCCACTTGGTGAGACCGATTGAAGAAGTAAGAAGCCAGCCAGTTTAACGCAGTACCAGAGACACCGAGACTCTTACTGAGATAAAAATAGCTGGTGGTCGACAGTGTCGAAAAGTAGCAGACAGACTGACAGACAGACCTTTCTTTCATCAACAGAGGAGAAGATGTTGCCCAGCGAAAAGGCGAGAGCAATTTAATTAGAGTCGCCTTCACGGTATATAAGCTGCTGCTGCTATTTTTAGGACCATATCAATATCTCCTGTTGGCAGACATTCTATAAGAGACTGATTTTTATTTCCGATTGTGTTCCACACAGACTGTGTTTACAAGTGGACCGAAAACCCACGTGACCTTCATCTCCATGTATCGCTATGTATAGCAACGTCGTCATCCCGACGGGAAATTAGTTCTGAATGAGTTTCAGCTTCAGTGGTCAAACAACAGATCGCTCAAGTGGCCAATAAAATAAATGACCAATCAAAACATCGAAGAAAACAACTACTTATGGACCAGATCTCAAGAAAAACAAATAAGAAAACCGTAGTCTGTACGTGGGGCAATCTTTTAAAAGATACGTCATAAACATGTATCTCCCACACAGTGTATTACATCAGCTATATGCCATCGTCCGTATATTTAATACGAGATAGCATCGTATTTGAGTCTCGTCTATATATCGCAAATACACAGGACCATTGCAGTGGCATAGTATAGGCCTACATACTATCCCTCATATGTACATTATACAGTAGGCCCTAAATATATATTTTGGACATTATATACACGTTTCATAATTCTGTGTTATAGCTGGGATATTAGATATATCTGTGGTAAGCACTCAAAGTTGGAATGTGTTTATATATATATATATATATATATATATATATATATATATATATATATATATATATATATATATACGTATTCTATACACACAAATACTGCATATCCTGTATATGTATATATGCGTGTATGTGTGTGGGGACAGATCTATATCTGATAGGATCGATCGGTCAGTCGATTGATTGATGTGAGCGCGTGTTGGATGGTGCAGCTGCAGTGGTGGAAAAGCAGTTGGATGGGGAGCACTGATCAGCTGGCCAGATAAGCCACTGCCCAACCACATCGCTCCAACAGCCTCTGCAGTATCTGCGTCTCTTCGACGCATTTCCCCCTCAGGAGTGGCAGAGGAGGAGGAGGAGGAACAGGAGGAGTCCGGATGGACTGCAGCGCCAGCAGCTGTGAAGCCATAGATGTTTCTCTTTATCTCTACGCATATCGCAGTCAGCTGCTGATAAGGCAAATGACTTGTGCCTGTCCGTCCGACCGTATACGTCTGTCCGTCCGTTTATCCGTCCGTCTGTCCGTCCGTCCGTCTGCTCCTAGTAAGTGTAAACGCATAGTTTTCTGTTGGGGACATTTAATACTTTAGAGGCACTTGTTGCGTAGACATTGCACCAATATTGGTCTACAGATGCGCACCAGAATTATACAACGACATGCATCAATGCACACGCCAGAGACAACTCGCTAAGAACCGAGTTGTGCAATAATATTATGAGAGTTAATATTTTTATTATGTGCACACTGCACGAGTCTCTTGTATTTATGTATGTATGTATGTATGTATGTATGTATGTATGTATGTATGTATGTATGTATGTATGTATGTATGTATGTATGTATGTATGTATGTATGTATGTATGTATGTATGTATGTATGTATGTATGTATGTATGTATGTATGTATGTATGTATGTATGTATGTATGTATGTATGTATGTATGTATGTATGTATGTATGCATGCATGTATGCATGTATGTGTGTATGTGTGTATGTATGTATGTATGTATGTATGTATGTATGTATTAGGGACCTGCGAATCATAAATATTTCGTCGAATCGAATCTCGAATCGAATCGGGGGTAAAGATTCGAATTTGAATCGAATTTCGAATCGAATCAGCGGGTAGGCCTACCATGTTTGACATTCATGGGGTGTGCACTTGATAGCACAGGCATACCACTGTCAGTATCAATATATTAATAAATTTTCTGCAATTTTAAAAACAATTAAACTAAACAATAAGCTAAGTAACAGAACTAACAATAGCACAAATAATTTATGAGTTAAGTAAGTAAGTAAGTAAGTATATTCTTTATTGTACCAATTGCATAACCGCACTTTGGTGTACATACATTTAAGCCAGGCATGGACAACTTCTTTTTAACAGAGAGCCGCCCTAAGATGTTAAGGGCAGTTCTGGGGCCGTATGCCAATCGCAGGCTAATTTTTGCAGATTAATTTGCCCCAGACAGTGAGACAATATTAATTTTACTCAAAATAAATATTGCAGTATAACTTTCATGGTAGGCGGCCTACAATGCTAATAAAAAAGACATGTCAAGGGCCGGTCCAAAGATCCCAGAGGTTGGATCTAGCCCGCAGGCCCTATGTTGCCCAGCCCTGATCTAAGCGGAGTATAAATACTATTCTAATAATAAGCACCATTTTCGCGCCAGAGGGTTTGCTGTCCTCGGGTGCCGCGTTGCACGCAGAAATTCAACAACCATTCCACGAGCAGTAAACAATTACAACAATTAGTTGTCAACAAAGTGCGTTAAGTCTAATAATTTTTCCAAAAACGAATCGAAATTTTTTCGATTCATGACATCATTTTCGAATCGAATCGAATACCGCCGTCCTATTCGTTTTCGAATCGAATATCGAAGCTTCGCAGGTCCCTAGTATGTATGTATGTATGTATGTATGCATGTATGTATGTATGTGTGTATGTGTGTATGTATTTATGTATGTATGTATGTATGTATGCATGTATGTGTGTATGTGTGTATGTATTTATGTATGTATGTATGTATGTATGCATGTATGTGTGTATGTGTGTATGTATGTATGTATGTATGTATGTATGTATGTATGTATGTATGTATGTATGTATGTATGTATGTATGTATGTATGTATGTATGTATGTATGTATGTATGTATGTATGTATGTATGTATGTATGTATGTATGTATGTATGTATGTATGTATTTATGTATGTATGTATGTATGTATGCATGTATGTGTGTATGTGTGTATGTATGTATGTATGTATGTATGTATGTATGTATGTATGTATGTATGTATGTATGTATGTATTTATGTATGTATGTATGTATGTGTGCATGCATGCATGTATGCATGTATACATTGCGTACATATATATACGTAATGTGTAATTGAACATTTGAGTAACGCATTCTTTTAAGTATCTCTCGATGGTGTTCATCACTAGCCTACATTTTCTTGAGACCAGTAAGAACACTAGCCTACGTTCATCTATAAGCTGTACCATATTCAACATAATTATAAGACTAACAAATCTGCCAATGTGTATATATACATATATATATACATACAAATGAAAGCCACATTGGTCTCCGCAATCTTATAACTATATACATCACGAATACATGCACTACGTATACATATGTGTATATATATATACATTAATCTGTAAGTGCATTTGTATATGTAAAAATTATGTATGCATGTGTATGCATGTATATTTGTGAATGCATATTTGGTTCGAATGAACTGCAAAGGATATCCCCATTCGATGATGATCTGAGCGTATTTTCGGATGAAGTTCTCTTCGCTGAAGATGAACAGCGATCGACTGGAGGACCTGGCCGTGCCACCCCCAAGTCCTGGCAGTTGGAGCCGCGTCGTCTTCTTGGCCAGACCCGGCAGAGACGTTTCCTTTATCCTTCCAGGCTCCGTTCTGTCTCCCTCGTTCGTTCCACCCAGATCTCCTCCGGACAGATTGGTCATCCTGAATAAAAACGTTACAGATCGCACTCAGCATCTCCGACGCAAAACCTCCAACGGCTACGTGGGTGGTCGCTTGGGAAGGTACGCGGTATAAGGAGGGTCAGTTACGAGGAACAATTTAAACGTCAGATAAGGTCAGTTTTTAACCATTCAAATGCAGATAATGCCATCATGGGCGGCGATCCCGGGGGATCGAGGGGGACAAGACCCTCGACCTTTAACAGTGGGGGGACACAGTATACATATGTCCCCCACACATTTTGAAGAAACACCCAAAAAGGTGAAAACATTTTTTCGCCTCTTTTTTGACCAGATCATCTCAAAAGTGACCCGTGTCCCCCACCCGTCAAACAAGATCGCCGAATGCTATAGAACAAATAGGCCTACATCCTTGTGAATATGAATTATGCATTTACTTAAAGAGATTGATGTGTGTATAATTATACTATGTATACATATATATACACACATATGTGTATATATACATATATATACATACATAGATACACATTTATGCATATATATATATATATATATATATATACTGTGAGCAGCACGATACAGCATGCAGTGTTTAGCGTCAAGAGTCATCATCATCAGTCATTCTTGACTGAAGCGAATAATGTCTGTCGTCAGAATCTTCCAGATCGTCAGCTCCTGTTAGAATACTTTGCCATGAACGCCTTTTACGCAGGACTTATTCGAGCATATAAGGTAAGATGAAATAAAGTTGGACATAATAAGGTATATATACGGCAAGAGCGGAATCTTGGAACCAAAATGTGACCATGCATACCAATTAATCTCAGCGCCATATTATTGATGCCTTGAGCTTGACAAAGGCACTAAAAGTCATTAGATCAAAGAGCTTATAGGTATACTGAGTACAAAGGTCGTACAGGAAGAGCGGACGGCCAGAAAGAGGGGACTAGTCCCACCCTCATATGCCGAGGCTAAGAACACGAAGTCGCTAACACTTCGCACTTATGGCTAGGCATTTGGGGTTAATTTATGGGACCGCTTTTCTTCCTATTTTTACAGACACGTTGATAGTGACATAATTATATATTCAGCTCGATGTTATGAGATGTCTCCTCATTATTTTGTCAGTGTCACACAGTTTATTATTTAGAAGAAGAAGCGACTCAATAGAGTAGTCTCCCCTGAGCTCATCCGATGAACAGCCATCGGTATGAAGTATCGACTCATTTTTAGCCTCGGCATTATGATGGCAGATGCCCAGTCCTCTCACTTATATATGGCATTATGATGGCAGATGCCCAGTCCTCTCACTTATATATGGCATTATGATGGCAGATGCCCAGTCCTCTCACTTATATATGGTCTGCTGGGTTCTAGGACAATTCGTCGCAGGACAATTCGGCGCGGACAATTCGGCGCGGACAATTCGTCGCAGGACAATTCGGCGCGGACAATTTGGCGCGGACAATTCGGCGCGGACATTTCGGCGCGGACAATTCGGCGCAGGACAATTCGGCGCGGTTAAGCAAAATATAAAATGCTAACTGCTTCATGAAGCCACCATAGAAATAAACACCAATATTACAAGTGAAATATAATAGTAGATTATCAAGTTTATTAGAATATTTAATATCGAGTTTTGATGGACACTCTAAAATGAAATTCAAAAGTAACTAATCTAATACAACTAAATGTTAATACAAAAAATAGTTTGGATAATCCTGTCCGAAATTGTATGAATATAGACACTCTTATATGAAATCCAATAGTTACACTTAACTAAATCAAATGTGCGATATACCCCCAATAAATCGACGACAGCTAATCAAGCAGAACTGATTAATTTCATCAATTATATCATGTGTTTCAATTACTCCTACTTCAATTTTGAAATTAAATTTTCCGCGATAATATTTTATATTATATAAAATTCCCGCGACGAATTGTCCCGCGACGAATTGTCCCGCGACGAATTGTCCTGCGCCGAATTGTCCGCGCCGAATTGTCCTGCGAGAGAGACTTTCCAATTTTCCGCGACGAATTGTCCCGCGACGAATTGTCCACGCCGAATTGTCCGCGCCGAATTGTCCGCGCCGAATTGTCCGGCTCCGAATTGTCCGGTCACCGGTCTGCTGATATCTACCCACTCAGACTAGTGCAAGGTCATTGTACTCAGTTTAGTTGAGTTCACTAACCCTTTGCGGTCCTCTGTCCCACTCCATGGGACATTCTAAAAATTCAGATTCGAAACTATGTCCCACCTGGTGGGACATGCACATTGGACTAGCCCATAAACTGGAGTTCCTCCTGGTGGGACAAATGGCATATTTATTGCGAATACGGTATCAATAAACAGTGGTAGGTCACCAATGTTAGGGTACATGGTATCTCTCTTCATTTGCGTGCAAGCATAACGGATACACAAGAAGGGTAAAGATGTCTCGGAAACCTTTCAGGGAGCAGAAGTTTTAGATGAAATAAGTACAGATAGTGAAGACAATAAAAGTAGTTATAACAGTAGTGCCACGGAATTTTACGAAGCTACGTCGGAGTTAGATGATCTGAATGAAAGCGATGACAGTGATGATGATAGTGATGATGATGATGGTGGTGCGTCGTCGGCAGCAGCTGTCGCGGGTGGCAAAAGATGCAACTAACTAAATCATCCGCAGTTTCAATTACAGTCATTCACTGCTGGAACTGCTGGACTCCAACATGCAACGAATTTAGAAACTGAGCCACACTTTGTTGCTCAGTTGCCAAACAAGATCATGAAAGACTTTACAGTATGTAACGGTCGGAAGACAGCTGAGAAGCAACGAAACACAGTCTATTACTGTAAAACCTGCTGGACCTACAAGACATCTTGGACTACACTCCACAGATATTGTCAAATATTTGCATGTATAACAGGATGTTTAAAGTAACTATAGAATAGGCCTAATACAATCAAAAATCGCTCTAGTGTATATGATGAAGAATGAAATTTTTTACAGACCTGATGGGCTAGGCCAAAAAATTTTAAGGACCGCAAAAGGTTAAGGATGCAAATGGAGACGAAATCTCAAAGCAAAATTCTGCCCTGCATGGCGGGGATATGAAACCCGACTTTACGATTGACGGTCAAGCATGGGCGTCTATCCCCCCCCAAGTCATTGGAGCAACTTCCCCTCCCTCCTCTTTCCCTTCCCCTTCTCTCCCCCCCCCACGAATAATGATGGCACATATACTGGCACATCTCCCGCCCCCGCCCCATAGTTCGAGAATTCGTGACTCTTGGTTTTAAAATTCGTCAAAATTCGCGAATTTATGGTTTATTTTAAAATTCGTAAAAATTCGTAAAAATTCATAAAAATTCGTTGGGCCATTGTTGGGCCTTTTTACATTGACAGTGGCGTTTTGCAAAAACAGCGTAAGCAACAACAAATGTGATATGACGTCATGATTTGTTGTCTTAAGCTTCTGCTTAGAATTTAATGTAAAATTCAATAATAAATTTTTTTATGTAACGAGTTAATTTAGTTAAAATCTAATTTCTTAAAGACGAAAGAACAAAGACCGGAGTGGAAGTATGTAGTAATTTCGGAGGAGAAGAAAAGGGTAATCCAAAAATACAGTGTTGTTTTTGTGACATGGAATTTGTTGGTTGTTCTGCCCGAATTCGGGAGCATTTGCATGGCGAAAATACAGAAACCAGAGTCGAATGAGAGCACTGGGCTGTTCCTGACTCAGAATCAGAGGACGGTGAAGTAGAAGACACAGCTCGGTGAACGTTGCCAAGTGCCAACCCTTTTCAACCATGTTTGGTTGCAAGCTGTCTTAGTGACTAACTGGTCACACTGCAGCTGGGGGACTGGGGCACTGGTGGTTTTTCGTTCTGTTGACTGACACTCACAGTCACACACCCCAACTATGATAGAAATCGAAGTTCAGGATATTAAGATACTTAGAACAGTATCTTAATATCAGTAGGGCCTACTATTGTTTTGCTAGTCAGCTATCTTTTACGGCTGATTGATTGATTGATTGTCTGTGACATTGACATTTACTTGCTTAAAAAGTTGAAAGGTAAACAAATAATAAAATTCGTTGCCATGGCAAAGAATTCTAGTATTTTATTATTTCACGAATTTTAACGAATTTTAAAACTCCAGTTTTAAAATTCGTTAAAATTCGCGAATTTCAAAAATTCGTAAAATTCGTAAAATGCGAATTCTCGAACTATGCCCCGCCCCCTATTTTTGGATGGAGCATTTACTCCAAGGTTTCTATGGAGTAGACGACCTGCGGCCAAGTAGGCTAACATGCATGCCCTAGAATAGCAGGGACTAACTGATCGTAAGTTAGCGTAATGTAGTTGAATATACACAGAAGTATAGGGGGATACAGTGACGCATGCTGTTGATGATTTTTAGCGAAGTGGCAAAGTGGTGTGTGCTGATTATTTATCCACTGCAGTGCGTCCGTGGTTCGACATCGCCGGGATCATCGCGTACGAGTATTTGGCAAGCTGTATACGAACTCCTTATTGCTTCACTGCCTTGTTGGTCAATTTAACAGCAAATGTTTTGTGATTGTCGATACCTGTTGTTGGACTGTATATATAGACTTAACTTCGGTTAGAAAATGGAGGAGTATCGGCAATAAGAGGAACGATCTCAAGCATTTCAAGCTGTTATAAGAACTCCCATTGCTTTGTTATATACTTTGGTATTTAAACATTGATCATTGTTGATAGTTGTTGTTGGAATGTCTATATCGACTGCATACATACGTTAGTCAGAATTTCACAAAGCATTGACGATGAAGGGAGTGAAAGGGGCAGGCATGCATGCGGGAGTTGTGGAATGCCGTAAACCACACGATGCCACGGAGTCCAGCGCAAAGCTCTGTCCACCAGCAATTTTACAGTTCCCTATCAAATCCCGGCAATTTTATGCAGTGAATTCGTTGCATTTTATACGCCACTGTATGCTATTTAGAATAAAGAATGAATATAGCTGCAAAATTACGAGTTTATATGCAAATCTGCGCAATTCAGAGCAAGCGATTCGGAATCATATTTCGAAGAAACAAGCGCAGTTCAGATTTACAATCGAAAGTTTTAAAGCACAGAGCTGGGTGTATGGACATTGTAAGTTCATAGCAAACATTTTATGATTAATCACTTCACCTACAGCGTAGATCTAGGCCTATACACTGCATGGAGCGAATAAGGCGATTTTACGACTCATTACTCGCACAATGTGTTTATACGTTATTGTGTAGCTAGGCCTATTTCTTTTGCTGTAACCCAAAAGGACGGATGAAGGACTGAGTTAGACCAAGATCACCCGTCAAATTATCAACTGCGTTCGACGCTGCTATTGTTGCTTCCTCAGTTTCTTCCTCAACCGCCCTAATTATGTAAGTATGATGGCAACTTACACAGTGATGTTATTATAGTATTTACAAGAAGAAAGTCGGCACAATAACTGAATTTCAGGTTTGTCAGTAGTATTATTTGTCAATTCAAAGAACAACATCAGTCTATCTGCACACACAACAAACACACACATATGTGAGGTGTGTGTGTGTGTGTGTGTGTGTGTGTGTGTGTGTGTGTGTGTGTGTGTGTGTGTGTGTGTGTGTGTGTGTGTGTGTGTGTGTGTGTGTGTGTGTGTGTGTGTGTGTGTGTGTGTGTGTGTGTGTGTGTGTGTGTGTGTGTGTGTTGAGCTTATGAGATGTCTTGGTCAGCAGCAGCAGCAGCAGCAGCAGCAGCCGAAGCAGACAGAACGGTGCCAAACACACCTGCTCTTAGCACCATCGATACATTGTAGTCCGTATGAATGTATGTAGGCTGCATTACATATATATATATATATATATATATATATATATATGACACACGCACATATATACGCATAATTACGAAGGAGAGTGGAACAACAATAAGATAATTCCGGCTGCATAAAGGGAGGGAGGGAGACAAAGAGGGGGAGGGGTGCTGAAAATCGATCTGGCATAGAGAATAACTGTCACAGTAGGTTTAGCAGAACAAGAACAAGCGGATAGGACCATCTCTCTCTCTCTCTATCTGTCTGTCTACGTCTGTCGTAAGTCTCTCTGTATCTCTGTGTCTAATATGTATATATGTGTATATATATATATGTATATAAATATATATATATATATTGAAGGACGGAAAGAAATAAAGCAGCAAAAAAGAGAAGAAGGAAGGACAAAAGGAAAAACAGTAGGAATGACGGCCAGAAGGAAGAAGGGAAGAAATAAAGGAAGGAAGGAAAGAATGAAAGAATGAATGAATGAATGAATGAATGAATGAATGAATGAATGTGGGAAGGAATGCAGTAATAAAGGAATGGGAAAGGGAAGAAAAGAAAAGAAGGAAACGTTAGGAACAAAGAATAAGTGAAGAAGAGGGGAAAGAATTAAGGAACTCAGACAGGAAGACAATTGGGAAGTACGGAAATAATAAGAATGGAAAGAAGGTAAGAAAGAAGGTAAGAAAGATGGGTGGAAGACTGACCGATGAAGAGAGGAGGGGGTAAGGAATAAAGGAAAGTAAGGAAGAAAGACGGAAAGATTGAAAAAACTGAAGAAGGGAGGAAGGATGAAAGGAGGAAGGAAGGAAGGGAGGGAGGAAGGAATTAATAAAAATGAAGGAAAGAAGGAAGGTAAGAAAGAAAGAATAAAGGAAGGAAGGGAAGAAAGAGCAAGTGTTGAAACATGTAACAAATGGAAGAAATAGGATTTGGTTGGGATAAACATAGGAAATAAGAAGCGGTCCATAGCTCCATGCCTCCAGTCCCTCCATCCTTTCCTCACTGAGAGATGGAAGAACTGAGATAAAGCAACTTAGGTAGGATAAAAAGAGAGAGGGAGAAATTACACTGGGATCGTAGAAGGGATGCTGAAAAGAATGAAATAATGGGACGAATGGGAATAACTGAGAGGATTGGAAGAACGGACGGTTGGGAAGAGACAAAGAACGGTAGCAGAGTAAAGCAGTAAGATGGAAAGGGACATATCCCGACGGACAGGTCACTTGGATGACTGACCACATATATGTTCACGCTGTAGCAATATGAGCGTATTCCAAGAATCATATACAAGCCTATATTCGTATTAGTCTTATATTGCTTATATGATTATATATATATAATACTTATATATTTATAGGCCTACACATACATGATTACATGTATATATATATATATATATATATATATATATATATATATATATATATATATATATATATATATATATATATATATTTAAATGAGGGCGTTAAAGGGCGAGCGCAAGTAATAGGGTTTTCAATTATACAAGGCAGCATTATTGCACGTTTGATGTATGGGTGGCTGTGGTTTGGGCGTTGATTACTGGGTGGAGTCCATATATGAAGCGCTGGCAAAATGTTAGTCTATGACTGAATAGACAGATCAGTATCACACACATGAGAAGGTCAAGAGGTCCGTCGACAGATTATATAACCCCAGCGCCTCCGCCGATGTCATCATCGATGCAGGCGGCCGATCTGAATCGGTCGTCACGCTTTTCGACGCTGTTTTTCTTCAATATACACGTATCATACATCATTTGCACTCGCAGACTCTCTGTCTCTGTGTTCGTCTGTGTGTGTCTGTCTCTCTCTTCCCTCTGTCTCTCTCTCTGTCTCTCTCCCTCTGTCTCTCTCTGCCTCGTTCTCTGTGTCTGTCTCTGTCTCTCTTTCTCTGTCTCTGTGTTTCTATTTCTATTCCTGTGTCTCTGTCACTAACTCTGGCTCTGTCTCTGTCTGTCTCTATCTCTCAGACACACACAATTATCGTCATACACTCCTACATCGTACGTAGGCCCCTATATGTTTAAGCGTATACATACGAGCGCGTGTTCATTTATATGCATCTGCTTGTGTATATTTCCTCCTCGGTATACATAGGACTACATCAACACCGAATTATTCATGTGCGTGCAACGTGGCATTTTGCCAAATTCACGTCTTCATTTCCGTGATCTGGTGGGAAAACGCAGACTTGTTTTCCTCGAGACCACGGTCTTGGTCTCGAGTGCACTCGAGTTCGTCTTTAAAAGTCTTGGTCTTGGTCTTGAGACCAAAGTCTTGATCTTGGTCTTGAGGTTCAAAGTCTTGGTCTTGGTCTCGCAAGACCAAGACCAAGACTGGCTGTCAATATGAACAGTCATTAAACAAAGGAATAACAAAAATTTATCAAGCCTGTTTGCATCATAGCCTACGACAAAAACCTACGGACGAATACAAGTCCTGTTGGTCAGGAAAACCCATCGGCAGCAGCAACTAAGTTATGCTGTATCTGGAAGCCTGCATCTGGAAGCCCTGTCGAGACTTTTTCTGAGCCTGAGATAAACCATGGGAGGATTTCAAAAAGGCTCACGATTTGTACATTTACATCCAGTGCTTGAAAATACTGTGTGTGCCAGCGACTTCAGCACCTGTAGAACGTATTGTTTCACATGGCGGAATTTTTATGAGGCCCGACAAGGCACGTCTTGGTCAGAAAATTCTGAGCGAATTGGTTTTTATAAAATACAAAAAGCATTTAGAATAACATTTTGCGTGAAGGACTTTTGTAAATACGAATTCGGAATTCTCTGCAGTCTGCATTTAAAGTTAATTTGCTTGAATACAATAAAAGACTCACGTTTGCATTAAAATAACGAGTATTCCGACTTGACAATTTTTTGTAAGGAAAAGAAGTCTTGACCCGAATGTGATTTTTTGGGTCTTGGTCTCGAGGTTCAAAGTCTTGGTCTTGGTATTGGTCTTGAGGTTCAAAGTCTTGGTCTTAGTCTTGAGTTTTAAGGTCTTGAAAACAAGACTGGAAAAACGCAACCTAAACTGTATATATTCCTATTTAAAGCATATCGCGTATATAGGCCAGGATATGCCTACCCAACTGTGTCAGATGGGCTATAATGGTCATATTATATGAAAGCCTTCAAGGACGTTCCTGTATACAGAGGACAGTAAGCGATGCGCAGCTAATGTGTGCACCTACGGAATAAGGCGCCGGAAATGACGTCTCCGTTAGAAATCGCGTCATCTGTCATCACAGACACGCCGCTTAGCGTTCAGCCTCTAAACTAACCACCGCAGGCCATTCATTTACTCTACAAATTGGACCTGGGCCCACACGTAAATTATAGACCTATATGTACGTATATATACTATATATACGCAGATCTGTTATATAATGGGCAAATGCGCAATCAGGCTTAATGGCGGCAAGTGTGTCGAGGTTTGCTCCTGTTATTCGCAACATAAATGGCAATAAACCGAAAGGAGGTCAGCAGGTGCATTGCCTTGGTGAAGTTGATTGCACAAAATTTGGGCGAATATCGTCCTTGAGGAAGATCCGACATCGGGTTCTTGTCACTGTCTTGGTGGAGTTATAATAGAATATAAACACTGGGGAAATTGAAGATTCCACTTCAATGTCTTGGAATGTGACCCTGTGCGGTGTTTTATGTTAACACCCTCGCGTAACTGAGCTCGTAATTAGAAACTTATTTAGCGCCTCTTCACCAGAAACTAATACGATGCGCTCTCTATGCTATAGCCTGAAAATTTCATCACTAGAAAGTGCATCAGTTAGCAAGCAGCGATCAGATAACGAGAAAAGACACGAGCGTCGGGCACCCGCATTCACGTAGAGCCCAACCAACGAATCCCCCACCAGAGTTGACATGAATTGAACATATCTTCAGAGTTCCCGGACCACATGTAGGGCCTGCGGAATCAGTCTTAACTCGTCTTAAAGCAGACTTGGAAGCTAATCAAATCAATAGTAAAAATAGGAAGTGAGGACTCTACCACTGATGGATTGGCCATCGAAGGACGAATAGTGCTGAAATCTTGGCTAATAGGGCCTACACTTAATGATTATTTTTGCTAACATTGCTAAATCACTCGCAAATAATTAAAAAAAAACAAGTCCCCAAGCTCTTAAATTTATGACGCACATGAAACCCCCGCACTTAGAATCCTTTGGATTCAACCCAACCTTCCCTGAAGAGATCTTAAATCTGGTCCACACTATCCGTCTTATACATAATCATAGGCGTAATTTGTGGGGGATACGAGGAGTACCCGTACCCCACTTTTTAAACAATGTCAATCAATATTTTATTATTGTGCCTTCCCAGAGGCCAGAGATGGTCTTCGTGTGAAAAACGAAAGTGGAAAGAAATTGGTATTTCGTAACCCCCACTTTTTAGACCAAAGTTACGCCCCTGTACATAGTGAAGGGATAGACGATACTGACCCCTGTATTGTTAGTAAACATAATAGCTAGCGTCGCTCAACCACTGGCAGATAATCATGAACTGTTCCTTCACCTATGATATTTTCCCCATGCTTTAAAAACTGCCAAAATAGTACCAATTTTTCAAGCGGGGTGCATGAGATGACTTTACTAACTATAAGCCCATTTTTGTCCTCCCATATTTTTCTAAATTATTTGAAAACATTATTTAACATTATTGCAATTTCTTTTACAAAAACAACTCTAAGTTCCCCTCTTAACATGGCCTCCAAACTTTCAACTCACCCTCTATGGCTCTACTAAGCATGCATGATAGAATCTCAAATGCCATCGAAAGAAACGAATAGGCCTACTCTCTAGGCATCTTTTTAGATCTGGCTATGGCTTTTGAAATGGTCGACCATGGGATCCTATGAAGTAAACTGGAAAGATACGGGAATCGAGGCACCAAGCTCTAATGGTTTGGAAGTCATTCAGGCAGTCGTTCGCAATGCGTATATTGCAATGGCTCTATCTCCGATTTAAAAGCTATTAAATTTGGGGCACCTCAAGGTTTTAATATAGGCCCATTGTTATTCTTAATCTATATTTAAAATGACCTCCCCAATGTCTCCTCTCTAACATGGAAAGACCACATAAACAGCATCTCCTCAAAAATTGCTAAAAAAATACTGGGATCATAGCATGTGCTGCATACCTTTTGCCACCCTCAAGAGGCTCAAGTTATATTATTCACTTGTGTATCCTTATATAGCTTATTGTAATTTGATTTGGGCGTCAACTTACACCACAAGACTGCATAGACTTATTACATTTAAAAAACGGGCGCTTCGGATAGTGACGGGTTCAACACATGGGGAACATACCGACCCCTTATAACTTAAGATACTAACATTAGAACAAATCAAACTAGGTCAAACTGAGAATTTATGTACCGCTACGACTACGGCTTGTTGTCTCCTACTAACATGGGATTTTTAGTCTTACTTCCGAAGTTCACTCCCATTCTACAAGAAGATCAAAAATATAGAAATATCTTCGTTCGCACTAACTGTTCTGTCTGTTCTGTATTAAAAACAGGCAATCCCCTTCGCTAATACTGTTCAAGAGTAAACTATGCGCACAAGTGCAGCCCATATATAGGCCTACCCATGGACATGTTCCCCAGACATATCCCTCCGGACATATCCCCCGGACGTATTCCCCCCAACCTAGGACAAAATCTTCCGTATGTGCTGCTCTCGAACCGACTCAAAACATCATTCTTGGTTATTAAACTCACTGTTTTAATGATCAAAACATCTACTCAAAACACCTACTCGTTTCTCTACAAATATATTATAGGCTAATACGCCTCCTTGTCCCAAGTTTCTCTAACATTTACCGAATGTCCGTACAGCGTGTCCTCAATGGATTTTATGCCATCTTGTCGATCCTGGCACAGCTGCAGCAAACGTGCTTGTACCTGCAAGGTGCTATACTTGACCCGCTTTTCGTGTGGTGCGAATTTATTTAAGGCGGAAAGATGCTTGTCTGTTTCGTAGGCTACAAATTTATTTCAGGTGTTAGCGCAGACTCATTCATCATTTAAGTAAGTTAAGTAAGTAATCTTTGTATTAGTACAGGACAAATTAGTAGGCGAAAAGTAGCAAAATATCAGTAAGACAAAGCATCCGTTTTGAAGTAGTACGATTGTTAAATGCGCAAGGGGGTAATTTGTTCAACACTTATAATCCCCATGCATTAGCTGTGATTTTCGTATCTGGTTGTTATATATAGTTTCAGTTTTTATTTAAGATTTTGTAAAACAGTCTGAATCATTGATTGCTTGTTAAGCAATGTATCTCTTGGTTGCTTCATCCATTGTGCAATTCCTTGTATAATATTATACAGGTGTCCCTACTTAGCGGGATCTAGGATCCTTTGAGAGCCTTTCCTTGTGGCATTCTTCTATTTACAGTGCATCACATGATTTGTAATACTGAATTGTGTTTTGAGTTGGTTAAAAAATAAACGATTGATTGATTGATTGATTGATTGATTGATTGATTGATTGATTGATTGATTGATTGATTGATAATGCAGTACGGGCCTATAAAAGACTTAATACAAACTCTGCAGTGTGACGGCTTGTACGTTCATTAACATAAATTGGCTGGTAGTGCCACAATAAGTTTCTGTGACCCACAGGCATGGCGGTTAGTGTGGCTCTGTTTTGTAAAAAGACGCAGGTTGTCTTCTGGTCACTGTGGTCTCGGTGCCACAAAAGAATGGTGTTCTATGTTGCCTCAGAGTTATCCGATGCAGTGGCACACATCCCAATCGGAATCTAATGAGAACGTTGCATTTACTGGTTTTATTATCGAAAACTATAAATGCAAAACACCACATAAAGCTCAGCTCATCCCCGAGGCCATAACATTTAATAACCTTATGTATCTTATGTAATTTATGTAATTATCTAATTAAAGCTTTGCCGTTGTAATGGACCCGTCCCAACCATGAATTGAACGATGTATACCTTCACGTTATTAAGCGTCTAGTCGTATAGTCTAAGCTATTGTAGAACAGCGCCGTCACGGCTCATTTGTGGGCTCGTCGGTCATTGATGAAAAAACACAATTGGAAACTCTCATAAAACTGGGTAATTAATTTTATTGTTGCCAGACGCTGTCCTGAACATCAACTGTATCCATGCTGGCGGTTATTGTTACCTTTTTACTAGCAATGGTAGGCCTACCAGCTGTGTGTTTACCGACGAGAATGGATAAGCAATCTGATCAAATTAATGTTGATCATAGCAAACACTAATTCTTTGCAGAATGAGAAACTCAGTCGATTCAACAGGTCCAGTCTGATGAGGTAAAGTCATGCATGTGCCGATGGAGGATGAGGAGGAGGAGAAGGAAGAAGAGGAGGAGGATGACATGTTGCTCAAACTGGTCTGAGTTGAGTCGAGATATAACTCTCTTAGAAGCAATATCGGACATGATTTATTCAGTGTCGGCAGAGGGCAAGGGACTTATTGGTCTCATCTGGACCTCCAGACCTGACCCAGAGACCGTCCAGATATAATGAAAAAATGTTAAATGTGGATGAGCGGAGTTGGCTAAGGAGACACCATAAGTTATGGCTTACACGATTGTAAGTCTGCGGTTGGAAAGGTTAGTTAGCTTAGCCATTCGCTGAATTAGGACTACATGTGTTGAGCTAAGCGTTTGGCTTTGGCAATAACAAGACCTATTTAGTATTATTAAACGGTCTCTGAGTTGTCATCTTCAAAACACGTTTGCATCTAAAGCATTAGTTTCAGGGCATGGCGTCCGAAAGGTTCTAAAAGTAGACAGCTCAATCATAGCTCAGCTCAGGAGAAAGTTATAATTGAAGGCGATGAGGCGAGATGCCGCAAATTAGAAATTGGAATTGTGATACTAGCAGAAGTAAAAAAATCGAAAATTGAGGTAGGCCTAAGTACTTATTGCAACATTGCAAGTATTGTATGTAGGCCTATTGCAATCGTCAGAAGGTTGAAGGTCATTTAATTGGCTTTGCTCGTTATTTGTCTCAAATACCCAAGTTCGACTCTAAACATTTGCAACAACTTCGACTGAACAGTAGAACGGCAAAAGCCTATTCTTTGTAAAATGGAACTGCCGAATTTCTGTTGTCCACGGATAGGGCCACAGTTATGTCGACCTTCTAGCGCGCTGTTGATTTGAGTAAGTAAGTAATCATATTAATAAGTATGGTGTGGTAGTATATTGCAATCATAATCGTAAACTCCAAATTTCTAAAGCGTTACTATATAGCTAAGCGCAGCTGCACCAGCTTATTCATGAGCGCTGCGTCGTATCAGAGGGGTTGTCCAGAGATCTATGTCCAGTGGAGGTTCGAGTCATGGTTGCCAGAGAGGCCAGAGAGAGGAGACAGAGTATAGCTGCTAAGGCGGGTTTCTTTGAGTACGAGAAAGCTTGGAAGGCGGCGGATCGGATGGATTAGGGTAGGTATCCATGAAGAAGTGAGACTTCAGCTTTGAGTGGAAAGCCTGTGGGGTGATAAGTAGAGGAGCCTGAGGCAGACTAGCCTACCGAGGTCAGGGGCGGTATTGGCGGATAAACTGAGAATATGCTGAATTCGAATTGTATTTTACAGGAGGCCGAAGCACAGCGGAAGTTGACAGCCTACTTGTCTGACGAAAGGAGAGTAAGGTTTGCTCAATGAGAAGATTTATTGCAGCATCCAGTGTAGATCGTCCAGTTGGTTTAGAAATAGACCGACTCGGATTACTCGGGTTGGTTCAATCTTTCGAGTGTTTTATGTAACGTCAGCTAATATGTC
>OY744602.1:80524214-80631714 GCA_963556255.1 Allolobophora icterica | reverse complement strand
TACAATAATAGTACTACTGTACTACTACTCTTCTCACAGGCATAACTTTGTATTGTGACGTTGGTGTCAGTTCGATACCACTTTATAATTTGCGAGTGACCTTAAAGTGGAGGACAAAGCATACTGAATTTGTACAGGGTGGGCCAGCATAAATGAACTGACTTTGCATGCATATAACTTGCATATAACTCAGCCAATTTTTGTAAGTTATTTATACTTAATGCGTCAAATTAAAGATATTTCACTCTAGTATTACCTTTGAGAAGGTCGAACTGGTACTAGTTTAAATTTTAAGGAAATGTTTGGAAAAGCCCTAGCTACCATATTTTGTTGTCATTGGTGACGCAATATGACGCCGTTGACAGACGATGATCAAGTTTTGATCCGAATTTTGCTTCTGGAAATAACTGTTTCGCGCTTAATTTTCCGGGAGATTTGCTTGTACCCGAGTCATTGTCTTGACTGCAAATTAACTCGGACACACGAGCTATGTTAGCGGGTGCGCCCACCGTGCGTACCGATTCGCGTGGTTTACAACGCGAAGTTCCTGTTTCAGCAATTTTCCGTATCAGACGATTCAAAGTATTTTTTTATTCCATCCTCTGTTAGGAAACTCTTTAATCATTTGAAAGGCATTAAATCCCTTATCAGTGACGCATTAAGTATAAATAACTTACACAAATTGGCGGAGGTATGTATGCATGCAAAGTCGGTTCTTTTATGCTGGCCCACCCTGTATATAGGGGGAGGAAATGGAGGGGCATGGAGAGGGGATTGAGAACGAAAGGGGAGATGGAAGGGAAGGAGGAGATTGGTCACTACCACTTTGTGGGGCAAAGTTAAGCCCTTGCTGCTGCTGCTGCTGCTGCTGCTGCTGCTGCTGCTGCTGCTGCTGCTGCTGCTGCTGCTACTACTACTACTACTACTACTACTACTACTACTACTGTAACGATTCTGTCGTCACAACGTCTCTGTATGCACAGTGAGAAATGGAGGGGCATGGAGAGGGGATTGAGAACGAAAGGGGAGATGGAAGGGAAGGAGGAGATTGGTCACTACCACTTTGTGGGGCAAAGTTAAGCCCTTGCTGCTGCTGCTGCTGCTGCTGCTGCTGCTGCTGCTGCTGCTGCTGCTGCTGCTGCTGCTTACTACTACTACTACTACTACTACTACTGTAACGATTCTGTCGTCACAACGTCTCTGTATGCACTGTTTCCACTGATATATGCGCTATAGGAAGAGACATTACGTAATGGCTATTTTTAGTTCATGGCTATTTTTAGGCCGCTGCCGGGTGCAAAAGATTGATCTGCGCAGAAGATGGTTTTGTGACTGCCGAGTGTAGAACTGGGAATTGATGTCTGTTTTCGATTTAAGTTCTTATTTTAAGATAATCGAATATTCGTAGTCTTAGGTTGATCAAATGTCGGTTTGGTATCCTTACTACAATATGTCATATCTTTTGGCCGTAAATTATTGAGATAATTGCCAAGTTGAAATGCGTAAGTGAGGCCCCTGTCCCGTACCACGTATCTTGCCCGTTAGAAGTAAGAGTCGCCATTTTGAGTCACTTGATGTTTTGTAAGATTTAGGTTGAATATCGATGTAAAATCCTGTTTCGGAGCATAGGAATCGTCCGCTATTTGTGATCGCTTTCGGCCTAGATAAAGTGTTACCATAAGGAGATTAGAGCTCATAGGATTTGATCTTTGTTAAGTTTTTGACCTTTGACCTCTGTGTTTAATGCTGGTTGATGCATTGTGTGTAATAGTGCCATTGTCTTTGGTATAGATGTAGCTCGGAGTTGCTACGTAGTAGAGTAAGTTTAAATAGTTAATTGAACTTAATACAGGTAGTATAGAAGTTCTCTGGACAGTGAGAAGAAATTCTTGGTTAGAACTCTGAACTATATTGATATTTGTGATTTAAGTCAAAGTGACATTTTTATGTTTTATTAAATCTTATCACATGGCCAACCAACCAGATTCTTTTCTTGCTTCTTTGTTGGATAGAACTGAGTTTAGACACAGTCTGCTCCAACGTTTCCCACAATTAGCAGCAGATAGCTGGTTTATACAGACCTTAAGTGAAGAAGTGGAAGACGAAGAAGAGGTTGTCCACAGTCTCAGGGCCCAGTCGCCTAGTCACCATAGCCTTCCACCACCAGAAGTGAAGTTAGTCCCAAAAGATCAGGAAGTGGAGGAAGAAGAGGAGGTAGACGATGAAGAAGATGAAGAAGTAGAAGAAGAGGATGGGGACACTATGAACCTTGAGTATAGGGGAAATCCTATGTTTGTTTCCTATTCGGAAACCACGGACACCCATAGGTCATGCCCTGGTGACGAAATAGAAATGATGACGTCATTGCCCTTAGAAGAACCACCTAATGTCACTATGCCTAGACGTAGTAAGCGCCTGTCTGGGTTGCCACCCACCTATTATGGTCCTGAACACAAGGGTTCGAATCCTCAGGAAATGCACGACCGGCAGTCCTCATCCCGGCGTTTGACGACCGCCGCCGCTAGGGGTCGCCCCGCCACACTACTACTACTACTACTACTACTACTACTACTACTACTACTACTACTAGTACAAAGATACTACTGCCACTATACAACCGCTACCACTACTAAGTACTACCACTACTAAGTACTACTAATTACAACTACTCTCACTTTCTACTTCTACTACCTCTAGTATGCACCTAAACTACGTCTTACTACATAAGAACCAGAATGCGTATGACTCACCTGTTGCCGTTGGCTTGTGCACAGAGTGGTAGGCAGAACTAGATGACGTCAGTTCAAAACAGACGACATTCCATCAGTGGCGCGTCTTGCCAGGCGAGCGACGATGACGTGTAGGTTAAGTATATATCTCTAGGAGGACCTTCCTCTCCCTCTGCTGCAGTCTCCCTATTTCGCCCTCAGTGGCTTCGATTCCAGTTAGACCGTCAGCAGCGTCCGGAGCAGGAAAAAGGCGGATGAACGTCGTATTCCGGTCAGTGAGTATGACGCCTATCCGTTGTGCCTGGAGGATTTCTCCGGCACCTAATGCAGCGGCTGGAAACACTGTGAAATGGGAAGGAGAAGAGTTTTCAACGCAACCGCTAGGCTATCATCACGCCCCATTGTGTCCGTCTACTAACACTTTGCTGTGCACGCTCCGTATATGATGGATTGCATGCGTGGGCTAAAACGCATACGTATAATCATATACACACACAGATATAGATTCGTATGACCGCGCATGCATATAATATTCGGGATCGTGTTATTATCTGTATCGGACTGCAATATTAGATGCGGTTGATTGAAAGACCCGTTTTGTTCATATCGCGACAATGGAGAGACGTGCGTGCAGCCGACCTATTATCCTATCGACCCTATTGTCCAATTGTCCCGGACGCTGCCGCCGCCCGCTTCCATTCGAAGCCACTTTGACGCGCATCTATTTGAAATTTGTGGCGATCGATCCAGTCCCCCATCGTACACGCGCACGCGCGCACACACACATAAACATGGAGCGCCTCTTCCGACAGCCAGTGCCTACTGCCGATGCCATGCATCATTAATGCAGCTGAATGCCTTCAAACGCCACCGCGGCTGCTGCTGCTTCCAGGATCCCTGCCAATCCTCCTCTTCCCTCTCCTCCCCCTGATAGTGGTGCTGGTCGTCGGCAGCGCCGCGCCATGTCACTGCTGCATGCGAAGGCCTTGCTACTGCAGCTGCTGTAGATGCTGCTGCTAGAATGGTTACGCCCAGAGAGCCAACAGCCCCAACATGCACACACGCACAACGACAACTGTATGTCTAACTCCGCAACTTGCGTATATATATATAATATATCTAGAATATATATAATATATATACAATATATATGGGAGAAACAAACAGAGAGAGACAAAGAGAGAGAAACAAAGGAGAGAGTGGGAGAGGGAGAGAGAGAGAGAGAGAGAGAGAGAGAGAGAGTGAGAGAGAGAGAGAGAGAGAGAGAGAGAGAGAGAGAGAGAGAGAGAGAGAGAGAGAGAGAGAGAGACAGAGAGAGAGAGATGAGGAGAGAGAGAGAGAGAGAGAGAGAGAGAGAGAGAGAGAGAGAGAGAGAGAGAGAGAGAGAGAGAGAGAGAGAGAGAGAGAGAGAGAGAGAGAGAGAGAGACATGTAGAGGACAGAAGCAGATAACCGGGCATGCAGCGAGACAGACAGTTAGACAGAGGCGTTGGTGTCGTCATAGTTATCTGTGCTTGCGTTTCTTCATCCTTGTCTCTCGGTCGGTCTGTCGGTGTGCCTGTCCTCGTCCGTTCGTCTGCCTGTTCCCCCTCCGTTCGTCTGCACGCACCGAGTCTTTTCTGTGAATGACATCGATCGCTGCCTTGGACCGACCGGCGTCCTATCCAACGGACGGAGGACGCCGACTAAGGATGCTGTGCTGCTGCAGCTGCAGGGAAGGACAACGAAAGGAAGAGGGACGGAGGAGGAGGAGGAGGAGGGAGGAGAGGGCAGCTAAGACTCCTTCATCGTCTCTGCAGATCTCCATTTCCTATCCCATTCTATGCGTCCACTACCATCCATGCATTCGCAATCTAATCCAAGGAGCCCTTCAGGTCAGAAGAAGCGGAGTCCTATAACGCGGCTACTGAAGGAATATGTCATATACATATAGGGGCCTACATGTATATTTATATATGCCTCTGTATTTATATACAAGCATAATAAGTTATATATGCGAATCGGCTTTTGTGTTATATCAAAGCCATTGGTGTATTACTATAACCATACTTAAGGTTTAGCGTATGTATACGCGCAAGGATGTCACAGTGTACAACATATGTAGTAGGCTATGTATTATATATAGTGACTAACATAATTATATATGTATGTATTATATATAGTTTTGGGTTCCAACGCAACCCCAACAGAAGACATTTTCCCCAACCTATAGCTGAATTCTATAAGAGATTGTCCGTTTTTCTACGTATAAATTTTAATCAAACACACGGAATAATCTACTCTTGTATTTTCGTTACTATTACGTTAGGCCTACTATTCTGCCTTCTCTCTCTTTCTACTCTGTTCTGATTTTCTTTATTATTTTATGTCACTCTATTATCGTTCAAAATCTACTTTCCTGCAGTCAATGCATCCGTAGGCCTATACAAGGATGTCATTGGTCTCTACTCTCTCACACAAGTGTATCAAAAGCGTTCTAACCTTGGCTCTCCCAATAGATAGGCCTACGTCCTCAAAGCATGAAGAATGCCTTAATACGACTTACATTCGCATATAACCGACTTAAACCAACTAGCCACAACCAGGGGCGTAACTTTGGTCTAAAAAGTGGAGGGTTCCAATTTCTTACATACACAAAGGAAGGCGAAGACTGTGATCTCTGGGAAGGCACAATAATAAAATATTGATTGGCATTGTTCAAAAGGTGGGGGTACGGTATCCCCAGTCCAAAAAGTGAGGGGTACGGGTACCCCTCGCACCCTCCACAAATTACGCCTATGTGTATCAATTTCTTACATAAACGAAGCAAGGTGGATAGTGCGGTCTCTGGGAAGGCACAATAATAAAATATTGATTTGCATTGTTCAAAAAGTGGGGGGTACGGTACCCCCAGTCTAAAAAGTGGGGGTACGGGTACCCCTCGTACCCCACAAATTACGCCTATGGCCACAACCCCTCCTGCATAAGCAGTCTTGTTGTCCTCGAGACCAAGGTCTTGGTCTCGAGTGCACTCGAGTTCGTTTTTAAAAGTCTTGGTCTTGGTCTTGGTCTTGAGGATCAAGGTCTTGGTCTTGGTCTTGAGGTTCAAGGTCTTGGTCTTGAGGTTCAAGGTCTTGGTCTTGGTCTCGCAAGACCAAGACCAAGACCGGCTGTCAATATGAACAGTCATTTAACAGAAGTCAAGAATTCTGTATCAAGCCTGCTTGCATCATACGACCAATATCTATGGATGGATACGTCTTGTTGGTCAGGAAAACCCATTGGCAGCAGCAACAGTTATTCTGTATCAGACGGTATGATAAACCTTCAAAAGGCTCACTATCTTTACATTTACATCCAGTGCTTGAAAAGCTTCTGTGTTTGTGTGTCAGCGACTTCAGCACCTGTAGAACCTATTTTTTCACATGGCGGAATTTTTATGAGGCCCACCAGGCACGTCTTGGTCAGAAAATTCAGAGCGAATTGGTTTTTATAAAATACAAAAGGCATTTGGAATAATAGTTTGCATGAAGGACTTTTGAATACAAATTCGGATTTCTCTGCAGTTTGCATTTAAAGTTAATTTGCTTGAATAAAATAAAAGACTCATGTTTTCATTAAAATAGCGAATATTCCGACTTGACAATTTAGAAGTCTTGACTTGATTGCGATTTTTTGGGTCTTGGTCTTGAGGTTCAAGGTCTTGGTCTTGGTCTCGAGGTTCAAGGTCTTGGTCTTGAGGTTCAAGGTCTTGGTCTTGGTCTCGAGGTTCAAGGTCTTGGTCTTGGTCTTGAGGTTCAAGGTCTTGGTCTTGAGGTTCAAGGTCTTGGTCTTGAGGTTTAAGGTCTTGACAACAAGACTGTGCATAAGGCATGCGCAGGCCCTATAGCTTTACTCGTGAACATACCCGCGCAGGAGACAAAGGATCGAGCAGCTATTTAGAAAAATGCGCCGAACTGGCTTACTTTCCCCTTCCATCCAAAGTGCTTCAAAACTGGCATGGCAGGCTGATGAACGCCTAGGTATTTAATGCAGCCGTTGCCGACCCTGGCCACGTTCTGCGACCCTATTTCCCTGCTGACCGAAAGATCCCCCATAATCTACGGGTGCGAACTCACAATTTCACATTGCCTGGAAAAAATGATAAACTTTATATCCCGTATGCTTTACAGAAACATTTATTAACTCGTCACTGATACCTAATCGAGATCTGAACTAATCGATTGCTATCTGGTTTTTTCTTATTTTTTAAAGACTATGTAATACTGTTATGTTTGTGTCAACGGGAATTTCTGCAATAAACGAATAGGCCCCTATTGATCGATCGTCTTATTAAACGCTGTTGGATTAAACATGTAAATGATAGAGTTTAGAGTAAATTAGTTTATCAGGAAATAAGCTTACATATTATATATATATTATGTATATATATGAGAAATTTGTGCAATAAAACTGTATATCCGGTTGCTTCGTTACCCCCAGATGTCACCCCGAATCCTATTAAAACTTGTGATCTTTTGTTCCACTTGTTCCAACAACGAGGGCGCTCAACGAAATGGTCGAACACTTCGGAAATCCCTTAAAACGCTTCTCAACCCCAAGACACAATAAAGATTGAAAACCCTTGATATACTGGACTCCTTGCTTAAACCGTCTCCACCTGGCGAATACGAGAAAAGTAAGAACATGAACTCTAATGCAGTGCAACATTCAGGGCTGATATAAAACGCCTAGAAATTTCATCTTCGTTCAAACTCCGCCACTGTCCGTACTCTGGCAGTGCCAGTCCCAAGCCTGGAGAAAGGAGGAGGGCGACGCTAATCATCTTTGTTATGGCACAGCGTCGTTAAGCTGCAACCATCTTCGTTCAAACTGAAAAAATATCAGAAGTACCTAACCCCATACGATCAACAGGATAACCTAATCTGGCCTTAGTATGTCGCCTAAGTGCGGAGTGCGGACGTCCGCAAAAGGGAACGACAACCGCAAATACGCATAAGGGAGGGATCCAAACTACACGTAATTTTTACGGACGTCCTCTAACTATTTGGTTGGTAGCAACTAAATGGCATCGTGAAAGTAACAATTCTAGGACAAAAGACCATGGACACGAACATGACAGTTAGAGGATTACATGTAGACGATAAAAGTTAACAAATTGTTTCTCCTTTCAGTCTCTTGTTACATAAAAGTTAACAATTCTTTGAAGCCACAGCTTAATAAAGCTCAAAACTCACCATGCAAGAGTAATATTTTCATTTACATATCACTGTTAATTAAAAATAAACTGACAAGGTGACATTTTACTGATTTCATTATTACATAATTCAACTACGTAAAACAATCTTTTTAAAAAAATTATTCCGTAACAAAACGTTATCAAGTTTACAATTCCCAATCTGCACTGTCCTTTCAGTTTTTTTATTGTTTTGCCAGGACTCACAGCATAAAAAAAATCATTAGTGTACATTATTGTAAACAGAGGCTTCACGAATTTATACATGTGGTTCAGTTCAGTTCATTTGGAAGTCTAGAATCCAGCCCATCTGATCTATGCAGAGTACGGCATTCTGTAAAGAATAATGACCTGATATTCCTGTCAACATTTAGTCATTTTCAAGTGTGAATTCTTATGACCAGTGAAGTGTTTCTTGAATGTCAATTCATCCACAACATTTAAGGATTTGTTATGAGAAATGCCATCATCAGTGACGTCATTCACGTTGCGCTGAGCCGCATTTTCATCAAACCTGTTCGTAGCTAATCCTACGTCCATGTGGTTCGTGATACGGTTCTTCATTTTGTTTTGTCTCCTCGAATCTGTGTCCACATCCCGTCTCTCCTGTTTGTGTTTCTTATACCTCGTCTGCCTTTGGCGCGTATCTTTCTTGTTTTGCTGACTTTCAAGACTACAACCACTTTCCTTTGCACTTGAGTCTGTGCTCACATTCCTTATTTCCTTTTCACATTCCTTGCGTGACTTCTTAGAGCTTGTGCAACTTTGGCTCCAGTGTTTCCTTTTTTGGCTTTTATGACTGCAACTAGTTTCATTTGTGTCATAACCCTTGGAGAGAGACAGTTGGTTGGATGAAGAACACTCAGATGATTCAATGATGATCAACTCTTCGTCAGCTGACAATGGCGCCAAAACACCAGATATCCTATTACATCCTATCTGTGACTTTAAAGTCTTTGATCTGGATGACCCAGCATCTTCGCTATTCTCCTCTTCATCAGACCAGAAATATGTTTCTCTTACAAAGCTGCAGTCATTCAAATCGCTACTTTCTGTAGCCACCTTTGACAAACCGCTTGAATCTTCATGACTGACATTACTTGGAAAAGTGTCAGAATCGGCTTTATTAGAAGAATGAGTAAATGAAGGGCCATCAGTTCGCAATCTCCGTTCTCTGTCTCTCTCTGCATCCTCTCCAACCAAACCAGACCTGCAACTTGCAGGACGTTTATAAGCATTTGAAAAATTTGGAATAGAGATGCACGAGCTTTGAGAAGTAGACACTAAAGAAACACAACTGTGTTCATATACGTTAGATGACATCATGTACGCGTCCGTTTCACTGGAATCACAGCGATATGTCTGTCCAGAATTGTGTAACTTTCTCTTTGTGTATTGCAAAGGCTGTCGTTCTTTCACGTATCCATCCAGCTTCTCAAAAGAGCAACTCGGTAATTCAGAAGAACAACTTAGTTTTCGATCACCAGAGTGCCTCTCTCGATGTCCTCTGTGCAGCCTCCTTGAATAACTGCTATCACTTTCTTTAGAACAACTCTGCCGATGTACTTTGGATCGTTCTCTGGAAAGACTCCTCCTGGTCCCAACTCTTTCTTTAGAACGGCTCCTTCGATGCGCTCTGGATTGTTCTTTAGAATGCCTTCTCTGATAGGACCTAGATCGTTCTCTAGAACGATGCTTGTATTGCTTTCGTCGTTCCATGGAAGCACTCTGTTCTTTAAAAGATCGCTCAAAATACTTCCCTAGATCTTTAGAATGACCCGAATGCTCCTCTCGGGAATGACTCGTTTGACTTTCTCTATCTTTACTTTTTAGATTTTTAGCATGATCTTGGCTGTCTCTTTTACAATGGTTTTGCCAATCACCAGAAGAGTTTTGATAACGTTTGGTTTTGAATCGGCAACTTGCGTTTTCTTCTACTGACATATCAGAAATATCTCTTCTCTCATCTGCACTTTTATCTTCCCTCCTCCTTTTTTGGCTCTTGTGCAGAGATTCCTGCAACCCACTCTCATCTGAAAGTTCAGATAGATGGTATCTCTGCTCATTTACAAAACTGGCACTGGTTAGTGAAGGATCCCTTGACATTCTTTCATCCTGATGCCCTCTTGGAGCGCTAGAAACTGGGTACTTGAGTTCTCTATCCACCCTGCTTTCAACCCTTTGTTCTGTGTCTGTGGTCTCTTCTTCGCTGTCAGATATGACAATTGGCCGCCGTGCATTCCAAGGAGGTTCTTGACCAACAACCTCAACATCACTGTTGCTGTCTGATGGCTCATGCACAAGATCTACTGGCCCAAGTGGAGTATCCCTCATTCCAGAGGTTCCTTGGACAGGAGTAGCTGAGCTCTGGTTGGCATCTCTTCTATGTTTCCTCATAACAAAAGAGATGAACCCTCTATCTGAAGGAATTTGAATGATGTCTTCCCTGGTGGTATCATGAACGGCTGTTGAAATGCTTGAATTGCTACGTGCTTTGTCTCTGTGCCACTCAGACCAAATGGCTCCCGAAGTACCATCACCATAGACCACGCAGCTGTCGTACTGTGGCATTGTATATGGCGCAGAACGCGCAAAACAGTACAGTTCTTGAAGGAAATGAAGCGTGTACCTTCTAAAGTACGGGTAAAGTTTATTGTAGAAACTCTGACTTGTGATTTTCAGCGTGTTTAGTAAAGAGAAAATCAAGTTGATGAGTAACATAGTGTCACCAATGATGGGTACATCACTTAACTCAGCCATGACATCGAGCTCTCGCTGCAGCCATGGTGACAGTCGGATTTTGCAGGCCGGATTGTCGTTGAAAAACTGTGGATTGATAAGGCTAAATACTTGCTCACTTGGAGTCTGTAGATGCTGTACTCGCAAACCCGTTCGATACACAGCCTTGCGAGTGTTGGACGAGAAGACAAACGGTCTGTGGTTGACTGTTAGTCGAAGCAAAGGATTGCGAAGCTCTTCTGTTAATCTTTGTTCTTCCAATCGACGAAGCACGTCACGATAATCTGAAGTCATGGTCGTTCTGTATCGAAATCGAGCATCTTGAGGATGGATCTGTGAAACCCCATGACTTAGAATTGCACTAATTTGGAACCCTGTGTGGTTACCTTGAAATCTTGTACAGGGTTCTGGAACGGTTAGGTTTTTCACAGAGAGTTCGTCAAACTTCTCGTAGGACTGCACGTTGTAGGCTATCGTCTGAAATTCCTGCTTGCACACAGGACAGACGGCTTTCACCTTGGCCCACTCACAGAGGCATGTGTAGCAGAATTGGTGAATGCACATGTCTGTGAAAGCTGGATTATCGATCAGTGACAGGCAGATAGGGCATCTTGATGTTGGCGACACTGAACCTGACCTTTCAGCCAGAGTATCTGTGAGATCAGTCTTTTGCTCCATAGTGCTGTGTATTCTAGACGTCTTTGGATTCACTCACTGCTAAGTTCTGCAAAGTAAACATATGCAAAAATTCACTTAACCACATGACTCCATCTGGATAAACGTCGAGATCCAACAGATCACTATATAAATAATGTGGCTCCCACAGACTCGGATAAAATAGAGCACTGCAACCTCTCACATTGGAAGTCACTAAAGTACGTAAGTAATGAGTCACAAAGATCCTCACGACGACTAGGTAACACAAACATGGAAAACATGTCGATGTGTGTGAAAGGAAACTGAAAAGACCATTTGACACAAGTAGCCGTTCGTTTCACACATAACTTCAGAAGTTCATCTGGCAAAGCACATTTTGTCGTGAAATTTTTTCGAAACATTCTTATCTGCATTTCAAACATTATACACCACTCAACTGATTCTTGGCTATATAAAACAAGTTCCAGTTTGTTGTGACTCACTACTTACTTCATTGACTTCCACTGTGGTTGGTCACACAAACGCTCTATTCTATCCGAGTCTGGGTGAACATATTGTTTTATACAGTGAATGGTCAGTAACAGGCAGTCAGGTCTTGACGTTTACCTCCATCTGTAATCTGCCTTACATTGTTAACAGTATGTGGGAGTGTTGGAAAATCAGACTTATTATGGCTGGTATTTATTTATTTATTTATTCCGGATATTTCTATAGCGCCTCTCGAAGTCAATTACTACTCAGAGACGCTCCCGACTACAGCATTTGATACTGTGCCAGAATTTTCACGCCGATTACGCCACGAGCAAGTGTGAGTGAAGGACTTGCCCAAGGTCCGTACGCAGCAGCTTGAGCGGGATTCGAACTTGCAACCCTCCGGTCACAGGGTACAGAACTTACCACTGAGCCACCACACCATGGTAGGTAATCGTTCATTTATGCCAGGGATGGCGAACCTATGGCATGTGTGCTCAAAGTGGCACGCGTTGAAATTTGTTGGGCACGTGGAGTTCAGAGCGCCCCCCAAAATTTCAAACTTAGAAATACAAAATCCCTGTAGGAATCTACATTTTCCTTGTTGAAGGACTTCATTTTTATGCCATTCAAAAACGATCTTTGAAATAACATCTTTAATTCATTTTTTTTACTCTGTTAATTAAAACCTATGTGAGAAAAATAATTATATACAGTGAAAAATCCCGAGGGCACGCGACGGTATTTTTAAAAATGATTTGGCCGCATTTTGGCATGCAGCTTAAAAAAGGTTCGCCACCCATGATTTATGCCCTTCAAATCCTCAGTAGCGCAGTCCTGGATTTGAAGGATTCTAACAAAGGAAAGCTTCCCTTATTTGTTACATTATTCATCAATCACACATCTATGAAAACACACAGAAATGCAAACACCAGATGCTTTGTTGAACAATGTCACACAAATTTACCAAACATTCAAATAAACCATCTTTTAAACCTGTGCAATGAAATTTCACAGCCTCTACTACTGAATTATTTAAATGACTGTTATGGCATTCAAACTCATAGGCGTAATTTGTGGGGGGTACGAGGGGTACCCATACCCCCACTTTTTGGACTGGGGGGTACTGAACCCCCACTTTTTAAACAATGCCAATGAATATTTTATTATTGTGCCTTCTCAGAGAACGCAGTCACCACCAAAAGTATGAAAATACTTAGATACACAGGTAAACCGAGAGTCAAAATTAATGAGAATACTGGCAGGGTATATGTTCAAAATGGGTGCCATGCGAAAAGCTAAAGTGGAGAAGAAATTGGTACCCCCCACTTTTTAGACCAAAGTATTGGTACCCCCCACCTTTTAGACAAAAGTTACGCCCCTGTTCAAACTCCAGTGACGTGGCTACAAGTACGAGTGAATGTCTCCATGCAGTTTCTGTTATGTCCTTGTACTAATCTAATTACTGTGTCCCAATTTCAAGAGCAGATAATATAAGTCGACATCAAGCCAAATGCAAATCCAAAGATACCATATTTATTTCAAATATCAAGTAATCGCAATGAAGTTCATATTACATATCAAATTCCACTACAGGAGACACTTTAACCACAGGCTAAACACACGGGGTCTACCCGAATCGCTGAATGCGATTAAATTGCAAAATAAGGCAAATCGCCAAAAGCAGTTTTCTACAATGCGTTCAAAATGCCGAAAACTAGTGTCGGTAAAACTGTAGTTTAGATTAGTAAATTATTTAAATGTAGATGCCGGTTGGTAAATTATACATGCAAAATAATCATCGTTCATCCAACTTCTAGTTTCAGTTATATTTTCTACAATCATCGAACTTCTAGTTTGAGCTATATTTTCATCAATCATCCAACTTCTAGTTTGAGCTATATTTTCATCAATCATCCAACTTCTAGTCTGAGTTTTACTAATTTAATTAAATACACAAATACGCGTTTTAAATCATTCACATACCAACCTAAAGTACGTCTTTGTAATCATGGAGATAATTTCCCAACCTAAACTACGGTTTTACCCTAGTGCGGACCCGAATCGCCGAATCCCGATTCGCCGAAAGTGAATGGAATGCAAAAATAAGCCGAATCCCTGAAGGCCACGAACAGCATTTTCGGTTATACGGATTTTCTTCACAAAACAGTTTCGGGGATCCGGCGCTAATACCTTTCGGCAATGCAGGTTTCCCTACGCGCCCAAACAGATGGGGTGTCAATTAAACTTTGTATCTTACAAAATTTACGTACCACAGCTGTGTATTGCTAATTCATAACATCCCATTCATCGACAAATATAACCGCTTATCGACACCATCTTAACTTCACATAAAAGTTGTAAACATAAATATACAATCCGAATAAATGTAAATCTGAACAGCGTTTTAAGAAAATTGTCGACAGAAAAAACACAGTACCAAATGAGCAACGCAAAACGAAAGGATATCTCCCATTTCCTGTTCAATATGTTTTAAAGTGAGTACGCACCGGAAATGTGTAACTGCAAAAGTAAGTAAGCAACTAATCTGAGAAGCGCGCATAATAGACAACGCACAACTCGCAAAAACGCTTCCCTTTCTGCGAAGCACCGTTAGTGTAGGCATATCGCGCGATATTACTTGAGTAGAACAAAAACACAGCGTCGTCTGTACCACATTGTAAGATACACGCATAGCAAAAGGGGTTGAAGAAGTTCAAGAAAGCCTAAAGGCTGCCGCGTGAGTTGCCTAACTGTACACCACAGTATAAATAATTACATTAAGGAACAATAAATTTGTATAGGTCCTACAGCTGAGACCAATAGAAATTGAGGCTTCACCAAAAACATGTGACTTGTGGCGGTACTTCCTGCGTGGCTTGGAGCCTTGGAAAATAAATGCGAAATTTTTCTTAAATAGGCCTAGAAGTCGAAAAGTGGACATAGTTTGCATTTTTATTCATTTTTTCCTTAAACTCTTTCCAATTTATAGCCTAAATGAGTGAATCCGTTGAAAATTTGGAACAGCCATGGCCATATTTGTCGCCATGTGGCAATGTATTGAATGTTTAAAGAGCATAGAAAGAAATGCTGTGACATTGACAATGAACCATAAAAAATTAATTAACCCACTCGATTGAATGACAACAGTCACAATATTTTGAGATTTGGTCTTCTTGAAAGTAAATAAGTGGATCGAATTACAGAAACAGACTCAGTACTTTTACTTTTTACTTTAAAAGCATTATTTGGAAGAATACTCTTTACTTTAACAAAAGTAAATTTTTGATGCTTGAGTAGTAGGCGCTTGCTGTCCAGGGTTACCCCGAATGTTTTGAGAGTATCTGATAGTGGCACAGCAGTGGCTGCAAGATCGATGCTAGAAAGTGATGGTAGAAAACACTGGCGTAAACTTGTGAAAAATATTGGAGTGGCATGGGGTCTGGACCAAATCGAGGTGCAATAAAACAAGTTTTGTCAAGATGAAAAGTTATTTTTTTCTTGTTTTTGTTTTGTTTTTATGGTTTTTGTTATTTTGCTTTTAAGATTTTCGGATAATAAAAATCATGAAAAATGGCATTAACAAGAGCTCCAACTCAACTTAATTCACTTGCGATTCCCGAAAATTAGAAATCATTAAATCAATGTTTTTAAAATAACTTCTACAAAAATAAGAAATTTATTTTTAAAAGATGCAAAAAACAAATTTTGTGGTTTTCTTTTTTTGCTGTTTAAAACCAAAATCAGAAAATAACTTTTCTCACCTCTGGTCTGGACAGTCAGCAGAGGCTTCAGATGTGTTACGTCAATGCGTAGGCCTATGAAATAGGGCATTTTGTTTACATGTAAATTTGTTTCGTATTGAATATATTGATGATAAAAATAAATCTTTGTTTTCATTATGAATTTCTGATAGTATTTCAATTCTGTGTCTCTGTTTTTCTGTTTCTGAAGAAATTTGTGTACATTAAAACATATTTTAATATTTGAAGAAATTGCCCTCTCGATTTTGGGGGGGGGGCGTTGCCCCGGCTCCTCAATTATTGGGGGGGCACGTGCCCCGGCTGACCCCCCAGAGTCTACGCCTATGGTAGAAAACGTAGACGTTGGCGTGAACAGAACAAAATTGCCTCAGACTTGTCTGGGTTTATGGCCAAACCATTGAAACAGAGCCATGCATACATAGATGAGAGGCACTCCTCAAGTTTTAGTTGACCAGACTGATCAGTGTGTGAGAGAGCAATATGGAGATGAGTATCATCCGCGCAGGCCTACTGTTGTAATTGAACTCCGAAGTGATTAACTATAATTTATGACTGATTGGAGAAGTAAAGGCTTATAATATATATATAATTAATGATAGCCAAGGACAGATCCCTGTGGTTCTCCAGCAGTGCAAGCAGTGGGCTCAGTCCGAGCAGTACCGATGCCCACCTCAGTGCCGTCTTAAGGCATGGGCACGCTGGGCAGTCGCCAGAGGTCCCACAATTCTAGGGGCCCCCAAATTAAAAACAAAAAAGTAATCATCACTTTACAATATGTTTCTCTATGTTTAAACATTTATTTGTTACGAAGTGAATGTTCAAAGTACCAATGAATCTGTATACTATAGGTTTAATTTTATTGACCGCTTAAATTTTTATCCCCGAGGGCGGGCAGGGGACCCAGTGCATTGCTTTGCCCAGGGCCTACAATGCTGTTAAGAAGGGACTGGCCCAACTGCAGATTCCGGTCACCTAGGTGAGAAGCTAACCAGTTTAAGGCAGTCCCAGAGACACCGAAGCGTTTGGCGAGTCCTTTAACAACACTGGTGGACCTAAAGAGACTGGAATAGAGAAAGACTCGAGAATTATGAACTGATGAAGATTTGAAGCATTCGCCAGCATATATAGAACATCAGCAGGTAAGGTAAGGCAAATAAGGGTATAAGGCAATGTCAGTTCTTGGTATGATGAAACACAGTTTCAAGCACATGTACGTCAAATCTTGCAGAAAATTCAGAACACAGCGTTTTTAGTAACCTCGACAATCTCAAATTCGAAAACAATTCACTGTAGTACCTTTATTACGACAAAGAGGCAGAAACAAATTAGAAAGCGACTAGGAAAAAACAAAAAGCAAGACAACACAAAACGTTAATAAGAAGTCATTAGCAACTAGCTCGCTGTATAGGCCCTATAGGGCCTACATGTCGTTAACTTGTTAATTATGCAATTGGCATCAGGTTTATTCATGAATAGGCCTAGGCCTACCAAAGCAAGGCAATAATCGTTACGGTCATAATCGGTCAAGCATGTCCAGATTATGTGTAGGCCCTATCGCAGCATTGCAGAAAAAATATAAATGCAAATAAAATTTACAGAGACGTACATTCCACATTCGACTAAATTCAATCTACTCATGCAGTCCATTAACAAGACTTTTGACCTATTCCCATTTCTTACATTGAACCGAACACAAGCCGAAACAATTCAGTCATAGGGCTACATTCAATATACGGCTGATGAACTCAAAGCAGGGAGGGCATACGTCAATGGGGCAAATAGAAGGTCTGTAATTTGAAATGAAGAATGTCATCCAAAGTGGAAGCAGTGAGTCTATAGCTACAAACACGTCGTTCTACCGTGCTTGTGTTTGTACTTTGTAGCTATAGACTCACTGCTTCATAGGATCGACATCACACGGTAGATGTATACGGCCACAGTCTAAATGTAGACCTACACGCAAGTCAACTCAGTAACATCGGTTCATTTGACTTCGACAGATCACGTGTTACGAAAGGTTAACCCGAGCCTCATGTGTTACGAGTTGGGGAAAAGCTCTTCATTTTCAGCCAGATGCCTTGCGAGTGTCTTTCTGCCCCGAACTCGTGCACGCGTATACAATTCTTCCAAAAGGCAATAATTTTAAGAATCTTTGCAAACCGTAATAGGCTACTGTATTAAACTTCAGTCTCCAATGTTTTTCATCATAGGTCTATAATCGTTACCTCGATTCATACAGCGCCCAAAAAATGCTAAGTCGCGGGAACCAGCTTATTCACAGGCGCAGAGTCAAAACAAAATCGATAGACGGGATGGGGTAGAAATCGGTTCCAGGTCAAGACCCAGAGGAGTCAGGCAGGCATCCATGCAGTCGATCAGACGATTAAGGTGGATGGCGTTTAGAACTGAAACGGCGAGGGAGGTATTTTTAAACGCGAAATGTATAAGCCTATATAGTATATATATACTACAAAATTACAGTTATCTCTTTCTCTGTTTTTATCTATGTATATATAGCAGTAGCATCAACTTTGAAGAATGAAATCCCAAGTCTATCTAAATAACAGATCTCCTAAATATATAAAGCCTACCAGGGCTGTAGTCGAGGGTATAGGTACGCGGGTATACAGCGTGTACTTACCTCTAGAGACCGTATATACTCACCTCACAAAATATTTATATTTATTTATATTAAAATACTGTAGCATATACTCACAAAATACTGTAGCGTATATATATATATTATATTTGTTTTCCGACACAAATTAAAGGTGAGTATATATATATATATATATATATATATATATATATATATATATACTCACCTTTACTTTGTGTCGGAAAACAACCGGTAGCGTGTACTCGCCTCTAATTTTACCACTACAGCCCTGGGCCTACTAATTCCAACAAGGAATGTTCAGATCTGCCGACTTTGGCGGACTACCAGATAAGACCACCAAACAGATGTCTCAACTATAAGCACGTGCTACATGCACACAATCCAAGACCATAGGCCTATAGTACCCTCGCAACACACACACACACGCACAAGCACACACACACACACACACACACACACATATATATATATAACTATATATTATGATACTATACAGAAAATACTGACACAAGCAATAAGCATTAAGGTAATCATATTATGCGTTAATGATTAAACAGAAGAAAAACAAGTGTCACCAAACAGACACTTTTAAGATCATTAATGTGACTCGAACTATTACTGCATTCAATTTCAATGTCCCCAGCACATGCATTAGACACGCGTTCATCCAAGACAGACTCTGGAGTCTGATTTCCAGCATTCTGGTAGTACTTGCAGTAGTAGCTCTTAATGGTACACGCAAGAGCTTTTACATACTTAGGTCTCATCTCTGGATCCCGAGGGGTTCGCGCCGACTCGATCTGTATAGCATCGAATGAACCATTGTGAAACGAACCATGTCTTCTTGTGTTGGGGCCTCCATTGAAGTAGGGAAGGCTGCCAGGACCCCGGTTCTTAGGCGACGGCACAGAGTCAAAGCCATACAATTCAAGAAATCCTCCAAAACTCTCAGCTCCTCTAAGCAACTCGTCAAAATTTACGTGTGATCTGTGTGCCAGGCTTCGTATAGACGTCTTGTTTGAGTCAATAGGGGCCCCGGAGTTTAAGACATTACCTGCAACAAGGTATCCAAGCTCAGCCTTCTGAGCTGGGTGACCATGTCCGTGAATGTCAATGAACAACCCAATACCTCCCATCTTCTTATCCTCTGCATCAATCAACGTGTGATATCGATAATATGCTTCAACAACCGCTGGTACCATGAACGTTCCTTCTTCCAGGTCGCGGTTGGCATCGAAGAATTTCCGACTCAAAAGATTCAAGACAGCCGCTGGGCAGGCACCGCGAAACAAACGACAGAGACTTGCATGCAGTTCCTCTGTAAGGTCTTTCGTGTAGATGTCATTGACTGTGACTGCTTCGCATCTGAAACAATACAAACGCAAGGTTTTGTGGGTTCTCTCTTTCACCGCAATCTTCCACAGCGGTGCTATTGAGTGGTTGGCAATCTGGACTGTCAACCAAGAGGTTGGGGGTTCAAACCTCTAACCAATTTCTGCACGACTGTTACTTCAAACGAACTTTAAAAATTAATGCTTACACTTCCCATATACTGTCGGTGGCAAGATACTACTGAGAGGGAGATAATTGATCACCCGCATTCATGTGCCGAGACAAAGAAAGTGACTTCACTAACGCTTTAAGAATTAATCATCATCATCATCGTCGTCGTCGTCGTCTTCGCCTTCGTCAGCCTGTTACTCCTCTCTTCTTGCTCTTCCTCTTCTTCGTCTGAGCCTCTTTCTGCTCAAAGAGTGGTTCGGTTCACCAATTATCAGGTTTCTTTGCTTGAGGATCCTTCCCATCTGCATTTGCTCGTGCTATTGTTCATCCGCTGTTACTTTAGGCCCTATATCGACCCTGATCACCTGTCAAGTTACAGACCCATCTCAACGATATATTTACACCTAAAATTCCTGAACGGATAGTCATGAATTGGTAACTGAGTTGCTGTTTTCAATTCCACTTTGTCTCTCAGATTCTCACTGACTATGTAGGCCTAAATGGCACAGCGTATATGTAAGTCATTTTATACGCAGGCCTATATTCGTGACACATAATTATTCTCTGGCAAACGCATTGGTTTCCAGTCGCTTTGATTATTGTGACTCGTTTCTTGTCGGTACAAATAATTCAAACATGCTGAAACTCTAAAAGAATTCAGAACTCACTGGTCAGAGCCCAAACTAATACGCCACAATACGAACATAGTCTATGACCCTGTGATTGGTTTCCTCTTCAGCAAAGAATTTCTGAACTAGGGGTTCATAGTTTGTAAAACATGGAGCTCTGGCCAACCTCAATACTTACAAACAATCCTTATTCCCCAGACCTATCAGTGTTCAACCAAGTCATCTCACTGCCTTTCTCAGGTCATACCATAAACTAGAACAATTTCTCCTTCTCCTTCTTCTTCTTTGCCACGTCTTCTTGTTTTTCACGTTCTTCCTCTCCTTCTCCTCCTCCTCTTCTTCCTCCTCCTTCTCCTCTTCCTCCTTCTCCTTCTTCGTCATAGCTGATGTTGTAGAGTGTAGAACACAGCTGATATTTATATGCATATCCTGTTTGTGACTAAACTGATCGCACCGGTGTTGCCTTTTGCACTCAATTAACCTGGACCCATTTATTGGGACCCAATTAGTGAGAAATTAACGTCCGTCATATTCCTCACATCCTCTGTTTCTCTGCCCTCTCATCTGTCCCCAGTCTTGTTGTCAAGACCTTAAACCTCAAGACCAAGACCAAGACCTTGAACCTCAAGACCAAGACCAAGACCAAGACCTTGAACCTCAAGACCAAGACCAAGACCAAGACCTTGAACCTCGAGACCAAGACCAAGACCAAGACCTTGAACCTCAAGACCAAGACCGAGACCAAGACCCCAAAAAATCACAGTCGTATCCAGACTTCTATTCCTTACTAAAAATTGTCAAGTCGAAATACTCGTTATTTTAATGAAAACATGAGTTTTTTCTTTTATTCAAGCAAAACAACTCTAAATGGAGACTGCACAGAATTCCAATTTCGTATTTACAAAAGTCCTTCATGCGAAATGTTATTCCAAATGCCTGTTGAATTTTATCAAAACCAATTTGCTCAGAATTTTCTGACCAAGACGTGACATGTGGGCCTCATAAAAATTCTGCCATGTGAAAAAACACGGTCTACAAGTGCTGAAATCGCTAGCACACAAAGCAGACTTTCATGAACCGGATGTAAATGTACAAATTAATCGTGAGTCTGTTTTGAAATCATTCCATGGTCAATAACCAGAAGTCAAAATAATTGTCCAAAACAACAGTGAAACCTCATTCACACCGTGTAAATACTAAAGCAATAACTGTATGAGTAATTATTGGATGCATTTTTAAAATTCTTGCCATTTGTTAAAATTAATGACTGTTTACATTGACAAAAGTCTTGGTCTTGGTCTTGCAAAACCAAGACCAAGACTTTGAACCTCAAGACCAAGACCAAGACCTTGAACCTCAAGACCAAGACCAAGATCAAGACCTTGAACCTCAAGACCAAGACCAAGACCAAGACTTTTGAAAACGAACTCGAGTGCACTCGAGACCAAGACCTTGGTTTCGAGGACAACAAGACTGTCTGTCCCTCCTTTCACCCGTTGTGGTTTTTTACTTGATCGTGCAGAGTTCATATACGCACACATTCTGGTCGAAAACCGTGACTTCATGTAAGCATGATCTAGGCTCACATGACCACGTACATCTGTCACGAACACCTGTTGTCATTATGCAAAATTAAAACAATTACCAACTTGAAGAGTACAATTGACTAGTAGATTCGTTCGTGCATATAAGCATGACCCTAAACGTCTTCAACGTAGATGTGTTAAACGTACTCACTTGGTGAAATTCTTTTCTCCACACGAATGATTCCAGATGCATCGTTCTATGTCACTCTTCCAGCATCCTGCATCCCTCTCCGGAATTTCCACCGGTTCAAGTAGGCCACCGTGCGGGGCGGACAGAATAACGCCAAGCCCAGTACTCGGCATGTAGCCAACGTAGCTGTCGGATGGTTTTACCATTGTAAGTTCTGCTGCAGCAATAATCCCAGGACGATATAAACTACAAAGCAGCGTCAACCAGCCAAACATCATGGACCGCAGCTTTAGCGACGGCAGGTGATCGCCATCATAAATCTGGACGAAGAAGGAGGTACCCATGAGCGCGACGAAAGTAAACTGGTGTCTCAAGCTTGAATGTTCCTCGTGTAGTTCAGAAAACTTTTACGTCCGTGCTTTCAGCGTACTTTGCCCGCAGACCGAATGTAACGCTTAGCAATACTTTTAATCTGTGTCTGTCTGTTTGTCTCTCTGTTTGTCTCGCTGCCTTTCTCAGTGAAAGTTATTCCATCATCTTTATTATCATAATTCGTCGTTATTTGCATCAAAAGTCGTATACCTGGCTGTTCTACACCTACATAACGATTTAGTTCCTCAACATCTAAGCGAAGAGTTTCTGTAGAACAGGGTCAACATGATTCATTTTGAAACCAGCCCGACCTTTCGGCTCGGCATACATAATATGCAGAGCAGCGCAACCAGGCCCAGCCTAATGCGATGTATACACGCCTTCAGGCTAGACCGGTAAGTTGCGATAGAATGCGGCCTGGTTAAAATTGGGCCAATCACATGAGTCGGCAATTATGCTGCTCAGTAAGTACAGTAGTACACCCTGCAAGACACAGATAGTGGAAGTTGAATAGGGAGAAAGTGGTCGGGTAAATAGAGAGGGTAGCCAATCATTAGCTCAGCAAACATTACACTAAACTGCAATACAACTGTAATTGGATAACGCCAGTCTTGTTGTCAAGACCTTAAACCTCAAGACCAAGACCAAGACCAAGACCTTGAACCTCAAGACCAAGACCAAGACCAAGACCTTGAACCTCAAGACCAAGACCAAGACCAAGACCAAGACCAAGACCTTGAACCTCAAGACCAAGACCAAGACCAAGACTTTGAAACTTAAAACCAAAACCGAGAAAATACCCAAAAAATCACAACCATATCGACTGCTATTCCTTACTAAAAAAATTGTCAAGTTGGACTACTCGCTATTTTAATTAAAACATGAATCTTTTATTTTATTCAAACAAAACAACTCCAAATGCAGACTGCAGAGAATTTCGAATTCGTATTTACAAAGGTCCTTCATGCGAAATGTTATTCCAAATGCCTGTTGCATTTTATAAAAACCAATTCGCTCAGAATTTTCTGACCAAGACGTGACATGTGGGGCCTCATAAAAATTCTGCCATGCGAAAAATACGTTCTACAGTGCTGAATTCACTGGCACACAGAGCAGCTTTTCAAGTACCGGATGTAAATGTACAAATTGTGAGTGGCGTCTACCAATGGTGGAGTGTGGAGAACGATCTCCATCGAACTTCAAAAGTGGGGGGGTTTGACAAATTTTGGCTGAAAGTGGGGGGGTTGCATTTTGTCATGATAGCTCTTTTGTTCCGTGTGAAAATATAGCCAAATCCAACAAAGCAAAAATAATAAAATCCCCAAAAGGTAAAAAAAATTCTCGCGCTTACGCGCGATAATTGCTTTTACTCTCTTTGGGCACTCTCAGTAAACTCAGCACCTATTAAAGTAGAAAACATTCAGCTAAGTCAGCCATTAATTCACTAATCTGTAGGCCTACCTGTCTCAGAATGACTGACTAATTCGTTTATTTTACGACGCCGTCATTTCAAAGATGATTGGCGTCTCTCCCACTGCAGAATCTCATAAAACACCAAAATGTGTATTTCAGGGGGAAAATTTGGGGGGTTGAGTCTCCATTTACTATTGGGGGGGGGGTTAGACGCCACTGATTGTGAGTCTGTTTTGAAATCATTCCTAGGATATATACCCGGAAGTCAAAATAAATGTCCAAAACAACAGTAAAGCCTCACTCACACCCAGTGTGATTCTCGTAAACGTTAACGATAACGAAAATGTTCGTTAACGAAAAAAAAATGATTTCGTTAACGATAACTATAACTATAACTAAAAAATATCATTAACTATAACTATAACTATAACGAAAATAACACTAACGAAAATTCATTGCTATTTTCGTTAATACGATAAAAAAAAGTGCAATATCAACTAACGTGAGAACGTGAAAATATAGCCGTTAACGAAAGCAAAATGATTCCTATGTTCGCCTTGGATGTCGGTGAATATGGAGCGCTGTGTATTCATGAAGCTGAATGGACCCATTCGTCAAAGCTCTAAGCAAATTATTGTGTAACGCGTCTTCATAATTCAGTGTGATTTTCATTAACGATAACGGTAACGAAAATGTTTTCGTTAACGAAAGCAAAATGATTTCGTTAACGATAACTATAACTGTAACTAAAAAATAATATTAACTATAACTGTAACTATAACTAAAATGAAAAACCATTAACTATAACTGTAACTGTAACTAAAATAAAATCTGTAAGGAGAATCACACTGCTCACACCGTGCAAATACTAATGCAATAAGCGTTGTATTAGTAATTATTGGATAAATTTTTAAAATCCTTGTGTTTTGTTAAATGACTGTTCATATTTTCAAAAGTCTTGGTCTTGGTCTTGGAAATCCAAGACCAAGACTTTGAGCCTCAAGACCAAGACCAAGACCAAGACCTTGAACCTCAAGACCAAGACCAAGACCAAGACCTTGAACCTCAAGACCAAGACCAAGACCAAGACCAAGACTTTTAAAAACGAACTCGAGTGCACTCGAGACCAAGACCTTGGTCTCGAGGACAACAAGACTGGATAACGCCCTCCTTACAAAGTTCAGAAATGAACATTGAAGCCTGGCAGCCATTAAGTTAAGACCCGTAGGTAGACTGGAAGAGGTAAGTTTTCAATCTATAGAGCGAAAGACAGTCTCGCTAAAACAGTTGCGGAGGTCGATGAAGTAGAAGTTCCAACTGTAAATGAATGCGGGGCAAAGACATAACGTGTTTGCCAGGAACAACATACTTTCCAGCAGATGCTGATCGAAGAGTTGCAAGGTGTGACCATGGACGATAAGTAGGATATTATGGATATAAGTAGGATATAGCAGATGATCTGCATGCACGTGTTCTGTACATGAGGAGTGCCTTCACGTAAGATCTCTCCACTTCAGACCTCGTTCTAAATCCTCCATCCTCTTTTGATGACCTAATTAACAAACATCAGAGACTGAAGTAGGCCTATCCCATATTTTACAATCTCTTCCAAACAAGCCGTGCGAACTCAATCCTACCTCCTTACTGAAAGACTGCATCTATCCTTATTTCCGTCAATCTCTTTTTATCTACTGGCAATTTCCCCCACCTCTTTAAACACTCGTTAGTCACTCCACTCCTCAAGAAACCATCACTTGAAAAAGAAATCCTTTGTAACTACCGACCTGCCGCTAACCTGTCATTCTTCACTAAAATATCTGACCGCCCAGTCCTGTCTCGGATCAATGAATTCCTGACTTCCAACTCACTCCTCAACAAACACTAGTCTACTACATCCCTACTCACTTCCCTCTACAATAAACTTGTTCCTGCCATTTCTCATCAACAGCTCTTGTCTCTACCTCATTGATACTTCTGCAGCCTTCAATCCTATTGATCACAACATCTTACTCTAAAGACTGTCAACCTGGTTCGGTTTTACTGGCACTGCTCTTAGTGCTATATACTCTAGTCTAGATTCAATCCTATCTCTCCTCCCGCTCTTTCTCCGTTAAAAGTACTTAAAACATCGGAACCTCATCGCAATCATGCCTAGGCCTATATAGCTCGTATAGGCTACCTGTGGTGTTCCGCAAGGTTCTGTACGTTCGATCTTGGCCCCTTTGTTCATCCTCTACACTACTCCACTCAGCTCACTCATCAGTCGATCATCATTTATATGCTGACAACAACCAATTATTCATATCTTTCTCTCCATATAGCTTCTCTCACTCCAGAGATCATCTTCTCCACGTGGTTAACCAAATCTCCTTATGGATGACATCACACCTTCTGTGCTTGAATCCGTCTAAAACTGAATTCATTCTTATAGGTCTGCGTGACCAACTCAAGAAAAATCCAGATTCCTCTGTACCTCTTAACCTTGACTCTGCATCCATCAACACATTCACTGCCAATTATGAGTTTCTCCTGTCCCCAACCTAGGTGTGATCTTTGACCAAAACCTTAGCCTCTCTGAACACATCACCCATCTTTCCCACTCCTTCTCGGAGGCGGCGATCCCGGGGGGTCAAGGCCTGGGACAAGACCCCACCTTTAACAGTGGGGGGAGGGACACGTTATAATTCTTTTCACCTCTTTTTGGCCAGATCAGTTCAAAGTGTCCCCTGCCCCCCCACCTGTCAAAGAAGGTGGCCGCCACTTCATGGATATCCGTAACCTTTGCAAAATCCGCCGTATATAGATACTCGACTTCAAAACCGCATCTACAAGTACCACATCTATGGTTCACGCTAAATTAGACTACTGCAACTCGCTCTTTCTGAACATTGATATCACCCAAATAGACCGCCTCCTAGCTATTCAGAATGTCCTCGCTCGCGCTATGACTAAAAACCCCATACACCACCACATCACTCCTGTCCTTAAATCACTCCACTGGCTCAAAATACCCGAACGAATAGAATATAAAGTCAAAGGCCTATCACTCCCATACAATACACTTCAATCCTCCCAGCCCTGCTATCTCTGTCGGCTGTTCACGGTCCAACCAATTCGCTCAATCCGCTTTGAGATCTCTTCCGCCCTAACACTTCTCCGCCCCTCCGTCACCTCGTCAGTAAAATTTGCAGATCGCTCCATACCCATTGCTGTTCTACATCTCTGGAACAAACTCCTGCCAGTATTACGACAAATATCTGATCCATCCTACTAACTCACCAAAACCTCACCTCTTGCTCTCTCCACAGGGCTTTCACTCAAAACTGAAAACACTGCTCTTTCACATGTCCTATCCCAATTCCTCCTCTTTGCCTTACCTCCCTCGCCATTTCAACTCTAAACACCAACCAGCTCAGCCGTCTGACTGCCTGCCTGACTGACCCTTTGGATCTTGACCTGGAACCGATTTCACTACCCCACCTATCGATTATGCTTTGGCTAAGCGCCTGTGAATAAGCTGGTTCCTGCGACTTCGCTTTTTTGGGCGCTGTAGAAATTTCGAGATTATGATTGCAGTGGGTAAAAAGGAGAGAGGAGAGCAATGACTGGTGGGAGGCAGAGGTGCAGACGGCAATACAAAGCAAGAAGACCGCCTATAAGAACTGGCAGATGAACCGACACGATGATGGACGGAGAGCAGAATACAAGGCAACCTGTCGGGAAGCTAAAAGGTCTGTGGCAATAGCCAAAAATAGGGCGTTACAACATATGTACCAGGAGCTAGACACCAAAGAAGGGGAGGGCAAGATATATAAAATAGCAAGGGCAAGACAAAGAAGTCGACAAGATAAACAGTCAGTAAATGTTATTAAGGACAAGAATGGTAAAATACTCATCGATGAGGAGGCAATCAGATCCAGATGGAAAACATACTTCGAGGAACTGCTAAATGAAGAAAACCCAAGGGAGCCTCTACAGGAGACCAACCCTGTAGCAGGACCAGAGATGGAAATCACCTATAAAGAGATTGAGACAGCAATTGCAATGATGAAGAACAACAAGGCACCGGGGCCATCTGGAATGACGACCGAAATGTTTAAGGCACTGGAACAAAATGGGGTTGAATGGTTATATGTCATCTTAAACAACTTCATGAAGCAGGAAAAACTACCCCAGGATTTGAAAGAAAGTGAAATACTAGCGTTATACAAGCAGAAAGGAGATGTGCTGGAATGCGGGAATTACAGAGGAATCAAATTGTTGGAGGTCGTACTCAAGGTGTATGAAAAGATCATTGAGAGGCGTATCAGAGAGCGGGTTGAGCTACATGACAACCAGTTTGGCTTCAGGCCAGGGAGGGGTACAACAGATGCAGTGTTCATACTGAGACAGGTACAGGAAAAGGTTTTAGAAGGAAACAACAAAAGATACTGGACCTTCGTGGATATGGAAAAAGCTTTTGATAGAGTTCCAAGGGATGTCGTTTACTGGAGTTTGAGGAAGAAGGGAGTCTCGGAGGTAATTGTGCGCTTGGTAAAGTCAATGTATGAAGGTGCAAGAACAACAGTGAGGAGCAGTATAGGCAACACAGGAGAATTCGAGATACGAGTGGGTGTACATCAAGGATCGTGCCTGAGTCCTCTACTGTTTATTATTGTGATGGATGCAATATCAGAACATGTAAGGAGAGAGGTACCTTGGGACATGCTGTATGCGGATGATCTTATACTAGCGGACGATGCAGAGGCGAAGATGCAAGCACGTTTTACAGACTGGCAGATGGCAGTGGAGAGCAAGGGTCTTAAGATAAACATCAATAAGACAGAAACCATGGTCTGCTCAAAAACAACGGAAGCAATTGAGATCAGAGACAATGCAGGAAAGTCACTGAAACAGGTTGAAACATTTAAATATCTGGGATCGACCATGAATGCACAGGGTGGCTGCGAGCATGACATCAGGAACAGGATTAAGGTGGCTTGGCAGAAATGGAGAGAACTAACGGGAGTGTTGTGTGACGCCAAAATGCCAACTCAACTCAAGGGAAAGGTATACAAAACAATGGTAAGACCGGTGATGCTATATGGAGCAGAGGCCTGGGCGCTGACAAAAAGGGATGAAGGGTTACTGGAGAGAACAGAGATGAGAATGCTACGATGGATACTTGGGATCTCACTGAAGGACAGGAAAAGAAATGTGGACATCAGAAAGAAGCTCGGGGTGGCATGTATAACTGACAAAGTACGAGAGACCAGGCTGAGGTGGTATGGACATGTAATGAGAAAAGAGGATGATAGTTGTGTGAAAAGAATCATGAATGCAGAGGTATACGGACGCCGCAGTCGGGGACGACAGAGGAAGAGATGGGAAGACACGATACAACAAGACCTAAAACTCCTAAAACTGAAGAAAGAAGATGCTCAAGAAAGAAACAAGTGGAAGAGAAGGATCCGAGTGGCTGACCCCTCTCCAAAGAGGGATTAATTCGAGCCTGAAGGAAAAGAAGAAGAAGAAGAGGAGAGCAATGACTGACAGGCTTTTGATCTGATAAATTAATTTAATGATGCCATCATAACAAAGATGATTGATGACATAGTAAAACCATTGTACAGAGACAGAAATGTCACAGCATGCTAAGCGGTGGGGTCCAAGACAGGTAAGCTGGCAGTCGGTTACCCAACCAGAAACCTCAGAGGGACGACTCTATTCTACCAACATTCGGTCGCTGTTAAAACAAACTGCGAACTGTCGGTGTCCCCTTGTTCTTAAAATCGTGTCATTTACTATGGCAAGCCAAAAGTCCTGATACATACATACATACATACAATACATACATACATACATACATACATACATACATACATACATACATACATACATATATGTATGATTCTAGAACAGGAGATAGGCTCAAAGAGGTGTCAGACAAACTTGCAGTGGTTTTGTGACGGACAGGCCACTACCAATAGTTTGGGTCGTCCATCATAACCATGCAGACAACGGGCGGTCATAGCCCTCCAAGAATGCCTACTGACGCTAATTAACTGCTCGCGAGACTATAACCCCTGTAGCTTGTTCTAGTTGCGTTATGTCAGCTATGATGTTCAATAAACGAGTATTCAGATCCGCCGTTGGCAATGATAATAATTCTTTGTGCAATAAGCAAATGTCTTCAAACAGGTGTCTTATAACTGACCATGGCATTTGGATGGTGGCTTTAGAATATCCCGAATATTTTCGTAGAGAGAACACTTTCGCACTGCACATCAGCATCTATGGTTCAACTTCAACTGTGGCGACAGTGGTAAGGTAACTCAATGCTTCACCCAAAGATTCATTCAAACTACTCAATGGCACAGCAAAATGGAGAAGTTGATCAATACTTGCCTAACAGTAACTCTAAGACTGTCAATACCCTCCTGACAGTAACTGAGATTGCCAATACCTTCCTGACAGTAAAAATAATAATATTCATGTTTATTGACAAGCTCACTGACAAACCATAGTAACACTGAAACACTCGACAGTACAATTATCAAGATCTTATATAATACACGTCTTGGCAGCCTGTTAGGCGCCTGCTCATTTGACAGCTGCCCCTAGTGAGTGGCTGAGTCAACCTATAGAGTTTATGGGTATCATCTTTCAAGATCTTATGTTCTTCGAGCATGTGTTACCATTCATCTATTTACCTCCGACATTGCCAATACCTGCCAGACAGTAACTCTGAGATTGCCAATACCTGCCAGACAGTAACTCTGAGATTGCCAATACCTGCCAGACAGTAACTCTGAGATTGCCAATACCTGCCAGACAGTAACTCTGAGATTGCCAATACCCTCCTGACAGTAACTCTGAGATTGCCGATATCTGCCTGACAGTGATGTAGTACACGGGTTTGTCCAAGGATTCGACTCCCCACTTGAGACCGATTTTCTGCGAACTCAGACTTGGACTCGGACTGTCACGACTCTGACTTGGACTCGGACTCTAAGCCTCTGGATTCGAATTTGACTTGCCGACTCTCAGTTTCGAAGTCACGATTTCTGGGCAGAACAGGCAACTGTACTGCCACGACTACAATTAGTGGCAGTTAGTTTTAGCTGTTCCTACCACAAGTGCGCCTGTTGAATGTGTGTTTAGCAGTGGAAGAATTTTTATGCGTCCTCATTGCCACATTATTGAACAAAACTTTATGCAATTTAATGTTTTAAAGTGTAATTTCGATAAGCTACATTAACTATTTTTTCTGCATAAATAATGCTGTTATTTTTTCTAAGCCATTGAATTTTGTGTTTCAGTTTATTTTCAAGTTGATGGACTTGAACCTCGGACTTTGACTTGATCTTTAGTGACTTGGACTCAACTCAGACTCGGCTTAGATGGACTCGGACTCGACTTGGCTTAGGTTGACTCCACTACATCACTGCTGCCCTCTGAGATTGCCAATACCTGCAAGATTGCCATTACCTGCCTGACAGTAACTCTAAGACTGTAACTCACCCGACAGCCACTTCATCAGAAAACAAATAGCAAATTTAAGAAAGGATTCTTCAAGAAGCTTTATCATTTACAAAGGACATTTGCCAACAACAAACTGATTTATGATAATGAATTTCTATAGACAATATATAGCAAAATGTACTTCTTAAGGAATTGTCTGCAATTATTTACACTCATTCTGATAAAAAATAAATGGTTTGAGTGAAACTTCCTCTGATGAAAATAATATTTACTAATCAGATCACACTTTTGTCTACACTGAAACAGTTTTCTTTTAATCCTACTCAACTTGACATTCAAACGCTAAATGTTAATCGAACCCATTGTTCAAGCCAATGGCAGTGAAAAGACTCGACCACGAACTACATTGCAACAAATCTGTTCAATGTCAAGTTTCAAATGTCAAAAGCATCACGACTTCAATTGTTCTGACCTTTCTTATAATGAAGACAATGCTATCGCTGATCTCTACTTTATAAGTGCTTTCAGAAATCAAGCACTTATTAAATCCATAGAAACTCTACGTATTCACAGTTAACCCTTTAACGACGAGAGGATTAGTTTTCCATTCATTTTAGTACACGCTCATCACTAAAGTGTTAACACAAAGTCATCAGAAGAATACCACTATCACAATGACAGCAAGGATATTCTTTCTAATTGAGATCTGTTCAAATGATCACCTCTTACTGATTTCACTTACAGCACACCAGGTGGCCATCTGATAGCAAACAACCAAACTGGCCTCACTTTAGCAGCAACACTTGGCCCATTGTCAATTGAAGGCCTTTCACCACTACACCAACAGTTCACATCAAATAAGACTTATTACTAAAAAAACAAGCAATTCATTATATCCTGCCAGTGTAGAAATAGCCAGGCCTTCCTTCTCAACCTGCATTTGACGGAATCAATATAAATTGATCAAGAAATCTAGATTTCAGATGGACAAAGAGGAAGAGCAGCACGCTTAACATGCCTGCAACAAAAAAAGTGCAACACAACACTTCTGGAACAAATAGGAAGTGAGCATAACATGTGCAGAAAAGAACGGCAGGCATAACGCTTTTTGACAAATTAAAAAAAACACAAGAACAGAGCAATGATATACAGCGACGCTCTGAATAAATAAATCAAAACTTAAGCAATAACAACAGCAAATGTACAATCAAAGTCACCAAAGAAAAAAGTTTACAATAACGGACATTCTTTGCATCTTACAAAACGATATGACTGTCAAATATCCTCGTCGACTGAAACACAACGTTTGGCCAGAAATGACTACGACCGCAACCACGAACAATAAACACATATTTAGGAAGGAAAACATAGAATTAAAACTGCACTGATCCGAACGCCGCCGACAAACACAAGATGCACAGCGGCATTTGCATCCCAAGTTTTGTCTGTGTGCGTGCGCCCAAGTCATAGCATTCGTCAGCACTGTCGTGTGCGGATGTCATATCCGAACGAATTCCAAAAAGCAGACAGCAAAGCACCGGACGACATTGCCAAGTAGTGCAGTTTCAGGTTGGTAGTGAGACTGAAAGGAGGAGAGCTGCTACGAGTCAGGCGGACAGCTTCGGACGCTTCCTCGGTCTCTCCGGTGGTGGACTCTGCTGACTCGCCAATGCACGGAATGCCTCTGCGATCAGATGAGGATGGTTGGAGACCATGTCCTTCCAGCCGCTCGTATCCATTACATCTGTAGCATGACTGAAATATTGTTAAATATATTAAATCATTATTATTTACTTATTTAGTTAGTTATGTAAAGCAATAAACTATCAGATAGGTACTCAGAGGTGCTCCCAACCCAAGCCAACTCAGAGAAAAGAGCAGAAGAGCATGAACACTACCCATCTGAATCAAAATGCAGGACACAGTGAGAAGACATGTCCTTGCAGATATTGCTAGATAGCTTTTTTGAGCAGAATGAACCTGCAACTCACACCAGCAGTGAAAGGTGGGACCTCGAGTGTGTCTGAGAGGTTCTTCAAAGACACTAACTTGTTCAGGTATATCCACAAATGCTGCCAATAACCCATGGTAGAGACAAAGGAATAGTTCGGTCCTAGCTCCACTATGAAACTAATCAGCAATGAAAGAAACCCTCTGGCACAGAATATAACCCTAAATACCGGTTGTGTTAGAGAAACAACTACATGGGATTTAGATATGCTATTGTCGGGGACTTGTTCCACTCCTTGGTTCAGACTTAACCCAATGAAGATGCATTTCCCACAAACAAGTTGCTTTAACAACTATGTACCATCAACAAACTGTTCCCTCCCTAAAAACTTAGCGCAGGTGACAGGTAAGACCTGATACTGTTGACACAAACTGAGAACTCTTGAGCTAGACACTAATGAAAAATCATTTCAAACAATCAGACAAGAAGATGACAGAGCGAAGACCAACAATCCAACATGTAATATATAATATATTATGTAATATATACACATATATTGTATATAATATATATACACATATATACAAATATATATATATACATATAAAAGAACTGATCTGTCTTGACTAAAAGATTACTGCAGGAGCCAGAAGACAATAAATGCCTCCTCTCACTCAGCTGGCAGCTGCAGTCATCATGGAAAGAGTTCAGTCAAAGTGCAAGACCAAACAGCTGCAACAGACCTGTTAATGAAGTCAATTCCGTGTGTTTTGAGTTGTTCAGCACTGTGGAGGTCAGCAAGTGCGAGTATGTCAGAAACATTGTCGATGTTGAGGCTCGAGCAAAGTGCCTCCTCACACATGACTTTTAACCTCTCCAGTGCATACTGAAATACACAAACATAACAACACCGTTAAACAAATTAAATGATTATGGTTAAAATCTACTTGGTTTCAAAACACACTGGCTGTACAGAAAGCAACATTCCAAACACAACTACCTTTGTTCACTTACGAAAAATCCTCATTTGAATAATTTGGCTAAAAGACAAAGGAAAATTCATAACATTACTACAGTATGAATTACAATAAAAGCCAGCCATTATTGAAGCTCAGACGTCATTTAACTTAGGAAATAGCAGAGGACACAATGAACAAAATTTAAACATGGATTTGTTAATGAAGTCATTCCAGTACAGCAGAGAATTCATGCAATGGTTAGAGTCAAGGTACACATTGGTCCAATTCAAAAACCAACTGCGTAATAAATCATAGCTTGCGATACATAACATAACATTTATTGGTTCAAGTAAACAATTCCAAGGAAAGAAAAAAACAGATGTATCAACCGATAGTAGCTACATAATATCATACTGCGTGGTATACATAAGCCAAGTTAAGTACACAGAAGATTGGTTTTTCTTATGTTTGGTTCTTGGTCCACAATGGGGGACCCAAAAGGGTACAAGTCCTGCTAACTATGGCCCCCTATTCGATGGTGGTCAATAATTGTCAATCAATATTGTGTAATATCCTTGCACACACTTCATATAGTTTTTATGTCAAATTTTTGTGCTATATTCTTGTTTATCATGGAAAAAAATGTTTCTCCTATGCTCAAAATGTTCTTACTTTTCCAAAAATGCCTAAAAATTCACTATTATCTCACTGGCTTTCAATCATCTGAATGCCTAATTCCTTATGACTAACTGCATCTTAGATTTGCATTTCAGTGTGACTTTGCATGAGTTAAAATGTTTTTAAATAATAATAATAATAATAATAATAATAATAATAATAATAGTAGTAGTAGTAAGAATAATAAATAATAATGCATGCAGAGACTCTGTACTACTGTGTAGCTATCTTAGACTGTGTTGTTTACAACAATGACGTATCTGAGGTTGCAATGCTTCTTACACTGCTGTGCACTTGGCATTTCAGACATACGGAGTTGCAAGTCTGGAACAAATTATTGATTATCACAGAGATGAATTCTGTGCTTAGCCCAGAAACTAGTCTTGGCAAAGCAAGATGATTGCAGAGTAACCATGACTAAAGCTACATCAGATAAACAGACTAATAAAATCTGAGGCAAGGTTATATCCTTTCACATTTATAGCCAAGGAGTACAACCACAAAATTTTATCACATAGGCCTATGTGTAAGAAGGCACCCATAAATGAAGCTTTGAAAACGATCACACAATCCTCAGATTATAGCTTATCTGATACCAAAGGATTGCAGCTGTAAATTGGTGAACCCGTTAATAGGATAAACATTTGAATGGCAAACCTTATCAGCTGCGGCCAACAGTTCATCGGCCATTTTGTTGAGATTTGGTGCTCTTCCAGTGTAGATGAAGCGCAGCATTTCAGCCATCACCTCCTGATCTACATCTGTGATTTCGACCCTGTTCTATAGACCAAAAGAAGTAAAACAAGTCACATTACTATACACTAAACAGTAAAGACCATAACCAAAACCACATCAGATAGACACAGACTAAAAAAAGCCGAGGGAAAGCTATATTTTTCACATTTTGGTTAATTAATACATTCCTAGGCATAAATAAAGAAGGCGTAAACCTCAACTTGTGCAACATGAACTTCCACAGCAACGCACAGCAGTGCAATCGTACATATGTATTTTCATATTTTATTCTGTGTCAAACTGTTTTTACACACACTTGTTTAGATGAATTAGATAGCTATGTGTGCAGCACAGCACTTGATGAGGTCCTTAAAAGGCCCTTATCAAGTGTCTCCATACATAATGCTATCTTTGGAAGTGGTGTCAAGAACTACCTTATAATGAGGTCAAGTTATAACAAGTTTATTTGCTAAAGGTGAAGTAACTTTTGGCTCCATTTACCAACCACGTTATACCAGAATTCAAGTAATAATGAAGATGTTATGATGAGTTTCTGGTTTACAAATGCACAAACATATACGTAACATCGAGGCCAACATAATAATGTGCAGTAGCCTGTGCATTTCTGTTATGCAGCTGCAGCGAATGCACATATCAGCTTGCAAATTTTCCCCAAACAAGTCAGCACTCTACCCAATCATTCAGCCCAGGTCTGTAATCATACTGCACTGAACAAAGCACTGACAGCGGAGACGTCCATGACAAACATTAATCAGACGACCAAAAACACAATGTACACCAATCTGCACACAAAGCACAGAACAGTCGGCAGCCAAAGCCTAGAACGCAACACAGTGGCCGGTTGTCCGAGTGTTCACCTGTAGCACATGTTCACAGGTTCAGGCACTTCATGTCACAGCCACTGGCAAGCCTTCGAAGGCAAAACAACTCAGACTGACCCTTGGAACTGACGATAGCGTGCATCTGTTTTGGAGCGCTGTTGATTAATTCCTATTACATATTATGATTCTCATACGCATATAGCTCTCATATTCATTCCGCGCGAAGACCTAAAAGCGCAAGGGACTGAATATGAGAACTGCTGTTGACATAATCAGAGACAGAACGAAATGTAGAAACCTTGTTCAAACCTCATCATCGGCACACACTAGATGAAAGAGAGAAGAAGAAGAAAAAGATATATTATAATGGCATTGTAGAAGTTATGAGATAATTATATTAGATTAATGTACAGTTCTTTATGACCATTGACTGACGATGTACAGTCATCAATGTGCTAATGTGAGAAAATGAATATGAACAGCAATATTACCTGTTTTCTTTCTTCCATTTCATGTTCAAACATAGCATTGAACACCGGAGATCTTGCTACAAAAAAAAATTCAATAGGTCAGCCTCAGAAAAAACTTAGAAGTATAACGAACCCTACTTTTGCACAAGCTATTGACAAACTCCTCTTAACAGTTTCAATTAAAAAACAGAATGAACGATGGAAGGCATGCTGTTAATGGCTAAAAAGGCACAAGCATAGAGGCAGACGCTTCGTGGTAAAAAAACAATAGCAAAGCACGAGGGCGGTCAGTGCCAGCTAACAAAGAAAGGTCAATCAAATCAAGGGAACATTTGCAATGACAGAACCACAATCAGCCGTAGTGCATTAGACTGTCTGCTGAACAATATATCTTCATCAGTTTCCTAAATGTAAACCAGTCTCCAAATACAAATGCTCTGGCAACTTGGTCGCAAAAGATGAAACTACTGGGCAGTGGTCAGGATTTTGTTTGTCCTACAGCAATCCGGAGAGCATAACTTGAGTTTGACAAGCTCTTCAATCAGTGCCAAGGAAACATAAACAACAATATATATATACATTTAGCAAAGAAGTAATGTGGCAGACTGCTTTCAGCAGAGACAGAGTGAGGTAAATTAAACTTCAATAAAGACAGATCTAAAATGAAAGATGTAGCTTAAGAGACAAAATTCCAAACACAGAGAACTGGTTGTGAATGGCAGCCATTATTATTATTATTATTATTATATTATTATTATTACTAATTATTATTACTAATTATTATTATTATATGAAGATTTATAAAGTGTAGATTAATATAACTACATACACCACATATGTGCTAAAATGACTGTTGCATTGCATAATGTAAAGCTGTGGGCATCTGAAAATAAGTAAGGTAATCTACATCTAGTCTACAGATTTCTATAGCACTGTTATACAATCGGTACATGGTGTAAACTGCTGGCAAAGGGTTCTCTAGGGTGTCACTGAAAATGACCATCAATTGACTCCTTATGCATCATGATACCATATCATAGAAGTCATAAAATTAGTCTCGATTACAATATAGTACCTCGAAAGTAAAAACATACTATGAGCAAACTATGTCACAATCCACATGGTCAGTATGTGACATGACTAAGCAAATAGAGAAAGCACCATGTCTGACATTTCATTTACCTTGTCAAATGGTTTGCTAAAGAAAATCTTGCTCAGAACAATTAGTTTCTATCAAGATTACATTTAAATCAGTAAGATTTTACTACATTAAAACAATGAACCAACCAGCAAGAATTGCTTTATGAACTTGGAATTGTCGATCGCCAACACAGAGCGTGACGTCACTGAATGGAGCTCTCTCAAACAGTTGGCCAAGATCTTCACTCAGGTGACAGGTTGGTACTTTAACAGGTGTCAGGCTGGACTGACCAGTGACATTAACCGTCTCACCAACTACGCTAACCTGATGAAAATAACAATTATGAACATCAGTCTAAACAAATCAATCCCATCAATCAGGCCAGAATTCATTCGTAACAAGCCACACACAACCCAAAATACAAAAAGTACATTCAAATCAACAAATGAAAATACAAAAATCCGTCCTTCTTCATTATCTATACACTTAATGCATCTGATAAAAGTGCTGTGATTGACAGCCTAACTCGTGTTCAGTAAGAAGAACTAGTTCATCTGTATATCAGTAATGATCAGATAACAGATAAGTCTCAAATGCCCAGCTGTGCAGTGTGCACACATGTACGCTACTGTACACTGTACAGCCCAACAAAAAAGTCTCATCGAGAGTTGACACCATGTTCAGAGTTTCTGGCCCGTGATATGCAACCTCTAACGCCATCCAAACTGTGCAACATCCAAAGCAGGTCTAAGAAATAACTCGAACGTCTGAACAGACAAAAGAATTATCGGCAAATGTTGCATACGACAAACCAACTAATCAAGGTCAATCAGAAGTGCAACCAATGGCCATCTTGGCCACCATACACCATTGCCTTTGCACCTGCGATATATTCATTCCAGGACATAAATTAAAATAAAAAGCTATAAAATAACAACCTGTTATTTGATAAAACTAGGGAAATTTCCTGAACGGCCATTTCTAAAGTTTACCATGCAGAATTGGTTACGAACTGTAGACTGATTTACAGAAACACCTGATTGTCAGATAGCTCTTTTATATGCTAATGAACGAAAAGCAGCATGCCGACATCCTCTCTTAAGTACTTTTTGCACTAGCAATAATCAAATTCGATCTCCAGTGCATTTCCTTTACAGCCAGTGGTTAAATAAAACTTGCACCGAGGTAATTCAGCAAATGAAACATGGATAAAATCTGACGCATCGATCTGGCATTTCAACATCTTGAACTCATACAACGCAAGTAAAAACCGTACTCGAACATTACTGCATCTCTAATTTTTAGTGCTGTCCATCAAAGCGTCAATGTCAATTGACGTCAATTACTGAATACAATTGACGTCAATTACTGAATACATTGAATATTGATCGCAATCACAAATGCCTTGCAGCTGTAAGTTTCTACGCTGTTCGTGGCAACATGGCTTCAGCTGATCACCAGTAAAATTTTCAATTCACATGACATACAATCATGTCCTTAGGACGAGGCTTTCCTTTGGCCATGTGCTGAAATCTTTGACTCAGTGAGATCAATTTTCGTGATATATTGATCCACAATGGCATCATAAATAACAAATTCCTTTTAAAGTTTTCTCCTCAGACATGTCATACTAATACATATAAACTCATAACAGTTGGTGCCCTGTGTATTAAAGATTGGCATAATAAAAGTTACAAATTAATAACCAATAGGCGGCATATATGATAAACAGCTGTGTATGTATCTTTCTGAATAGCTCCGACTATTAAGAAACGCTTTAAAAATTTCCAAATACAATTTACAAAATAATAGTCAATATCATCTGCTTGAAATCTGAATACAGTCATCATCTTTTGGCAAGTGTAAACTAGGATGGATATAGTTTATCAGGAAGGAAAACCTTATCCTCCCACACAATGAGATGGAATTTCCCATACCAACTCAATCAAACTGCTAACTAGGAAGAACACAGACTATGCAAATAGTAAAAATATCTCTTTTGCATGTTGTACATACACAAACATACAGAAAGACATATATACACAGACAATATAATATATATATATATATATATATATATATATATATATATATATACATACACACACACACATATATAAATAAACATTGTAGCCAACTTCCTCTGTCCAGCTGTTTGTCCCATCCTATCCTTGTGGCTCCCTGGTCCACACCTATGGAGACCAGGTGAATTCATAAATTACCAGGATATAAGCAATCATATATAATACATATATATACACACACATATATATAACTCTTCATTAGTTCAGTTGCTACATATGTACATGTCACATATATCAATACATATTATAATACAGAGAGACAGCTTACACGATCATCTACAGTCCACATATATTCTGGTACTTTCCTCAAACATCACTTAGCAGCTTATTAATACAATACTGGTCAGACAAGATTCCCTTTATTAGTCAAATACTAGTTAGCCATAATCTTGTATATTAATAAAATACTGGTTAGCCAAGATTATGATTATTAATAAAATACTGTTCAGCCATGATTCTGTTTATTAATAAAATACCGTTTAGCCAAGATTCGGTTTATTAAAAAAATGCTGGGTAGCTATAATTCTGTTCCAATAACACCTTCTGGCACATTCAACCATTCAGTGAATACATAAGAAGCACACCCAATGGGAGATCACATTACGTCAGCTAGTTAAGATGGCCACCCTTGTATTTATAGGCAAAGAAAACAGTCACTTTGCCATAAAACAGCAATGGTTCTTTTCAGGGTATTCGACAAGAGACAATAAAAGTGGCAAGCAGGATATAAAGCATCAGGTATGTATATATGTATATTTGTATGCATGAACGTATGCATGCATGTGTATGTATGTATACATATTACACAAAGATTTATTATGATGCTTAATACAGCTCTACATGTAAATACCTTTCTAAACAACAACTATGTCAATGCGAAAAAATGTAAAAGGGTATGACGATGAAATTATGATTCATCATTGTCATCCTTAAGCTCCTGATGCTGGTCATATATGGAATTGATGGGTGGAAATGAATGATCTGAATCTCTTCAGCCATCTATCTGTCAAGTCCAATGCTTTGCTAATGGTCAGTCTCATGTTTGCATTTACCTCACAGAATATGGTCAGCCGGTCATCTGGCAGTAGACCGTTGGAATCATCCATAAGGAAATCCCTCCGGATGAACTTCTTGAAGCCCCAATCTTTACCCTGAACAAATCTGTATGCTCGTTGACTCTCTACATCACAAACAATAATATACATCAATATCATCATGATCATCGTTCATACTTGTATTTTTTTAAACAAGGTAGCACTGGTCACTCAAGAGTTTGAACAAAATTCGATTAAAAGCAAAAACGAAATCAGGTATTGCCCTCAAGAATGTTAACTATATAATTTGGCTAAATTGGAAAAAATTTGTTACCGTTATTATTAAGTAAAGTGGCTCCATTATTATTATTAAGTAATTTAGCAAATGCTCAAACAAGGTTAAAACCAGTATGCCTTCACCTTCTACTTAAATGCGCATCCTGCAATCACTGTGAAACCCTGAAATCTAGTCTTTCTACACTGAACCTGCATAGCACATGTGGTCTCCAACCTGTGTGAAGCTATTCATAAGGTCACATTAACAAGTCAAACTAGAAATTCTCTATCCATACTCAGAGACGAGCCCTGCAGGATGATAAAGTTATAGGAACTGGCAGCTAATAATCTCAAAACAGCATCAAAATAACTGCTTGAACATTGGGAATGGCATATTGCAAAAACACTGCACTGCATGATTTATGTAGATACAAATTGGTGCTGGCAGTCTACTTACTCATTCACTCATACAGTCTCTACATTAAACATACCAGAGCCCTACAGAGAACAGCCACTTGGTCATGCTTTGCTCTTTCTCATCCAACACACTGAACTAACCCTAGCTCTTTCAAATTGGTAACTTACAATGTTTGCCTAAGTACTGCGAGAGATATGTACCGATAGCAAATGTATCTTACCCATTGCCTTTGTCTCTTCTCGCTTGGAGTTTAGTATGGAAAACTTGAACTTTGCCCTCACTTCAGATTTGTTGCAGGAGACAAGCAGGAGATACAGAGATAAGTAGTCTTTGCTCTCTTCATCTAAACCTTTTGGATTGACACGTAAACACCTGCAACAACATCAAAAACCCTTCTATCAATAATAATAATAATATCTTCGTTTATTAATTCGTTAATTAATAATTAATGAGAAGAACAGGAAATGGATATTTCCAGCAGTTGAATAGCAACTATTGTTGCTGTTGCTGTTGTTTCAATCATAAAATCAATAAAGGTCAATGTCTTATGAGCAGATCTGGCAGACAGCACTGCAGTCTCTACAATTAAAATTGGAAACCATTCATTGACTTAGCAAACGTCATAATCCACAATTGCGACTTAACGCAAAAAATTCCAAGTGCCATTGACATCTGCAACAAACAAGTCAAGCATCGTTGGTCTCCAGCCAATGAACTCCTGTTACGTGCAGAAAAGTTCCTGCAGTTCTTTTCTTTCAGGTCATTCACTTCATGTAAACTGGGAATAACACAAGCCCCTCAGCTGCCTCTATAAAAACTGTTGAAACACAACACTAAACACGTGCCAGGCGATTACAAAAAGAGTATTCACAAACAAGCACAGACACATCACATAGACACATCCCACTCCACAGACACATCTGAGCAACAAAGTGCCATTAAACCCTACTCACAACCAAACTAAAACTACATCAATCATACCAGAGGCATCAAATCAAGCGTTAGCAACTTTACATTTCTTAACCCTGGCATATGAGGGCAGATGGCCAGTCCTCTCCCATTTCACCAGATCTTCCCCGAGACAGTGTATGGTCAGTGTACACATTTAATATAAAGCCAAGTACACTACAGGAGCAAATGGAGCAGCAATTTCAAAACAGCTCTGTTCCGGTGGGAATTTGAACACTGATCACCAGCATGCTAAATTCTTATGCACCCCATAAATAATAATAATAATATCTCTTGTTTTACTTCATTAAATACAGTGATAACTATGCCATATTAACCCACTCTTTAGCTAAATACATTCCATTATAAAGTACACTAAATATACACAGATAAAACATCAATACGTAAATACAACAAAGATTTAACGAGATGGAACTACAGTGATAAACCGGTTGCTATGGAAGCTGTGCATTGCCAGGTCTTTTGTTCTGCTCAGTGTCATTGTTCCAGCAGGGTAAACATGACCATTAACAGGAGATGCTGGTCAACATTCTGCTGCAGATTCTGGGGCCGCTGGTGTCACGCCATAAACCAGCCGATAACAACTGAAATATGATGCTACCTGGTAGAGAAACCAATTAGGCATGCCGGTTTAATAGTCTCAACAAATCCTGAACCCAGAGAAACACCAAATGGATCTTGGAAAATATCACGTTTCATAGTACAATTCACACAACATGATCCATAATTTAAGACATTAACTTCACCAGACACTTGCCTGTTGAAGCAAGCACTTTGATGCTATGTCAAGAGCACAATACATTAACAATGTCAAAACACAATGAAATTCTGTCAGATAATAAAATGCCCCTCTTTTAAGTGGACTGAACGAATGTGAATTAATTCTCTCTAAACAATACACCTCTTAACAATCCTATCCTATCTAGGCCTAATTGTTGTTACCAAGGAATTAATTTTTATTTTTATTGCAACATCATTTATGCAATTTCATCAACTAGTGGCAAATATTCAAACACTCAAGAGGATGAATTCTGATAGGTAAAAAATCTGGACAAAAATGATTAATCTTTTTGGACTAATAAATCATAGTCTTAACAAAGATACATGAAGGCCTACTAATTACAGTCTCACACAAAGCTACAAACCAGGTATGAACTAGAATCAGTTACACCTGGAACCCTTCACAATCATGAACTAATTTGAAAATCTCATACACAGAAGTCAAAAACAGTGGATCTGTTAGTTTCTGTCTATCTACGTCGTCATCTATTCCATTACCCGAGCTAATGAAACACAATGTGCAAATTGTCTATGCATAAAAGACAAACAAAACAATTAGCGTCAAACAGGGATTTCAAATCAACAGCAGAAGCGGTTTTGTAAGCAGGAAAGGAATACGTGTGTTCTTGGGATGTGTTGCTTTCACAGAGCTCTACTGTGTTCAAATAACAATTAAGTAGTAATGAGGTCGGCTTCTGTCGGTCAGTGAACTGGATGTTTGGACTAAGGTGTGCAGAAAGAAATCAAGAGCAGAAACTAGTCAACAGGAGAGTACGCTCACGTCGACACGAAATCTTTCTCAGTAAAACATGCTAGTGAAAATATCTGGGAATGAATCACAATTTTACTGACAATAAACAACATGTACAGAGACACTCTAAAAAAAGAGGACTAACAAGGAGGCAATGGAGTTCCAGATGGTGATCAGCTGGAAAAATGATTGAATAAAATACCATAGCTAAGTTTTCTTGCAAAGCACTTGTGACAGGTCAAACTGTACTGCAATTTGACAAATCACTTGGTCTGTAATAGATGGAACAGTTCCCTGGACTTTAGATGAGCTGAAATTATAAAACTCCATTAGAGGTTGTTGGCAAAAGCACTCTTAATGTATCCTCTTAAAGGCACCACTGTTGTCGTGTGGAGATTTATACAATGATGTTTTGAACAGCACAGGAAAGGACTTTATTAGCGGGTTCTGCAGAATTGACTGTACCATGGACCCTTCAAACACAGACATGACAAGTACATATTGCTCGTTCCATACATCCGATCAACACTGACAATGGATCATTGTCCATTGCCAGGCATAAACTATGGCTGTTCACGTAATGGAAACAACACACAGCCTGCTGATCCAAACACGACTCACACCATCCACCACCAGTCAAGATTTATCCCTTCTGACACCAGGTCACTCCAGCTATTGACACCACACCACTCGCCTGTGCCTCCAAGTCTCTCTATATCTGCCTGCTGGTGTTTGTCAGTCTGTGTACCTCCACTTGTGTATGTCCAAGGACCCACATATAATAACCTACTAGTTTGAAGCCCATGGTCTGTCTGGAGGTCTGTACCATTGGCTTACTTTAGCCAGTCTCTTAGGTCAGTTGATAATTGATTCTGTGTGTATGTCAGTTGTTGGCAGAGTCTGTTGTCTGACTCTGCCAACTGTCTGACTAACTGTCGCCTGTTTGTCTGTCTGTCAGGATGCTGTCGTTCTGCAGTACTTTAGTCAGCCTTTCCTCCTGTTTCTTCCTCTCTCTGCTTAGATCACACTCTGTCCCACAAACCTCCTTTTCCTTGTTTAGTGCGTGAGCCACTGAGCATCAAAACAGTTTTCCACTTCTCTCTCAGCAATTGAGGATCAATTGGCATCGCAAGTGCTGTAAATCTGCACAAATAGGACAGGTGAGCTCACGACAACACAACAGCCAAAGCACGGCTGCAATGCATCCCACAAAATTAATGGAAAATTCCCATCCGAAAAGACTATTTCTCAACAATGAACTTTATCTCACTGCTTTTAGGAGAACCATAACTCACTGGTTGGCTAACAGACATATGCACTCACTAACACACATATAACACACAACAATTTCCTAAACAGAATTATACCATAAATACTGAAAGAATGCAAGATGAGTGCACACTCCAAAATCTCTGAGCCGGCATAGGGCAGTTGTTTCAGCAGCTGTGTTATGAACTCTTAAAAGTAGTACCATGGATTGTATGTAGGCATGTATGTATGTCTGCATATGTGTACATATGTCTGTATGTATGTAAGTGTATATTTGTGTGTATGTATGACATTGTATGTAGGCATGTATGTATGTATGAATGTCCGTATATGTGTATGTATGTCCATATATATGTGTGTGTAATACGTATGTTTGCCTGTGTGTGTGCATCTATGTATGCATATATATGTTTTGTCTCTAAACATTTGTATAGCTCCTTTCAAGAGCCTCTCAAACGCCAACAAACACACAAACTGTCTTGGTAACGGAGCATGGTTAAGCACTTCTGGCTGACTGTAATAGGAAGCTACACTGTAAGTAGATGACATGAGATTTCAACACTGCCTTCTATAGCTCTGGAGCTCTTCATAGATCTACTAAATGACGCCAGAATTCATTAAGAACGACAGACAAATGATTCTCAAACATCAAACAACTGTTGTAAGTTATCGTCTCCATGGATCTGAGCTGCTGTACCATATGCTCTGTCAGAATGGCACTACATCAGTTCTTGGATTGTTATTAACAGAAATGACTTTTTAGATCACATCAAAGCGAAAGACTGGTTGACCTGACGTCGTCAACACATAATGAAAGATAATGCAGCTGCCTGAGTCAATAAACACTCCTAGGAATCGCCAAGATGCAAAGAGAAAAGTCATCTGGCACTAGGCACAGCAGCAAAACTGGCAGCAGAATACAGGATGAGAATTCTCAACACATGGAGGGCAGGCTGCAAGATATTCAGTACTCACCCACTATTACATCAAAGATCAGTCTAATATTACAAGCACCTATCGCACAGTTATTTGTAAAGCGCCTTTTACGAACCTAACAAGGTCGCTTAACATCGCAATCCTGAATATCTAAAGAAGTACATGTTGCTGTGAGATTCCAGATGAACAATGCAAATGTCAAGAAATGTACACGTTTTTATATAGCGACCGTATAATGTAATGTAATGTAATATAAACATTTGTAAAGCGCTCCTCGCAGCAGAGCTATTCAGAAGCGCTCTCAACATGATAGGCTCGTGCAAAAAGAAAGGTCTTTAAGCATTTAAGTGAACTGGTGAAAACGCCCGAGGATCCTGCTCAGGATCTCAGAAGGGATTTCATTCCACAGAGAAGGGCCAGCCAAAGCAAAGGCTCGATGCTGAGTTATTGAGGTTCGTGACCGAGGTACAAACAAGTCCAATCCAACAGAAGAACGAAGGGGGTGAGAGGAGCTTCAAGCCTTCAACCATGCTCATTTTCTCATTTTTCAATGAATTGATCAGGTGAGAAACTTCACCACCGCTGCCTGTTTCAATAGGCACCACACCATTTAAGATCTCTGATTCCCTGTGTATGGACCGTGCTAGCCTGAGATTTAAATCTCTGACATAAGCCACCTTCGGGAGGCAAACCGTGATCCGCACTCACTCTCTCATACAGGCACACTGGACATATGCTATAACCAATGTATCTAACTGGGCCAGTTAATAAGCTTGCTGCTCAAGTCAAAGAACATTGGTTAACAAAAGTTTCATGAAAAATTGGCCGCAGGTGGTAGGTCACAATGTAGCTTACTCTAAATGGCATTTCTACAAGCTATTTGACATTCCCGGGCAGCAGCGGCAATGACATGAGCCACCATCTCGAGGCAGATGAGAAAATAAAATCACTAGGGACAGCAACACAATTTGTCAGTCTCAAAGCATGCATGCATTATTCTTCTGACAACTGCTGTGGAATACTAATATGCTGATTAATTATTAATTGGCCGAGTGACAGGCAATGACACATCCATTTGGAAAGAGACGAGGATAGGTTGCAGACCTCCCTCTCCATTCTAAACCATCTGCTACAGAATTTCGCTACCTATAGGCAAGTTTCAACAAGAAACATGCCCTAATACTATAAGCATCTGTACCAAAAGCCATCATTAACTGTTCCCAGATGATGTAGCTGGTTCAGAGGAACACCCCTGGGTCAAACCCTCAACGTACTATTCAGTACCATTCTTTTAAATTATGTGACAATCATCTTTGACCCCAGCCTGTTCAGCATCATTCAATTCCAATCATAGTATAAATTACTAACAGCAAACCATCCTCGCATGCTTAACAAAATAAGGAAAATTCATTCAAGCTTTGGTCTAACAATTAGAAATAATAGTGACGATGCTGGACAAAATTCTCAAGCTCAGCAGGAGTTAATTCAATCAATCAATCAATCAAATTTTTTTATTGTAACCAAATTTATGCCAAAATAATTGCTGCATAGAATACTCTTTCTATGTTTCTCTCTAAATAATTTAAAAGTTTTTTCATTAATCCTTCAGTGAGAAAGCTATGATAAAAATGGCATTCGTGGTATGGTTGGTAACCCACTACATACCCACTCACTTGCCATATTATGTGCAATGCTCTGCCCATACACAGGCATCAGTATATTGCATGGCAAACAACAGGAATTCAGCAACAGGTATTTATTTCCCAAGGCATCCCTGTTAAGGGCCCATTAGTCAGTTGAATTAACTACAGTCATTCATAGCTGAAGCCATTAATAACTATTAGGGCAAAGGGTTAGAAATTCTTCAGGCATAGCCTTGGAGGTGTTTGCTTTGCCATTACCCTTTGGGTTGTTGTTGCCGCTGCTACTGCTGCTGCTGACTGTGATGTTTTTGGATATGAACAAGCCTTTGTATATCAAAATGCTACCTGCTCATTGTCAAGTTGTCACTTTATCAGTGGTCGATAAATGCTGCCCATGTTAATGCTGTTGCTGCAATTGATATCCACTGTCAAAGCCCAGTTACCGCTGCGAGTGGCACTAAATCCCTTTTCCATGGAATGTCATAAATCATCAGGGTTAGGATCCTACTACTCCAAAGGACGGGGGGGGGGGTTAAAGGAGAGGAGAAGGTGGCAGATACAACACATAAACAGGTGGATGTAGACAGATGCTGAGAGCCTCTAACCCTCACGAAAACTATTAAGAATAACGTCCAGTCTGACAGAAAACTATTCTAAAGTAAAGCCTCCAATGACAGAAGAAATCAATATTACAAATCCTCTGCTGAATAAACCATCTCACGACAACAAACTGCATACAGTGAAAACATTGTTATACTTACCCCATATCCAGGGTATTAACAAAGACAAATATGAGCAGTATATATCACTGGACAGCATTTCCATTTTGCCAGCCAGCTTTTGAGGGAAAACGGGAATTACACTCTTGCAGCCCCTTTACATTAAGGCCAGGCAATTTATAAGAGAAAATCGTTACAGGCCATCCCCATCATTCGTTCGCACGCAACGTGCAGGAAGGAATTAATTTCAAAAACATCGTTAGAATTCTCTATAATCTACCTGTTGGCAATTGGCATTCAGGATCAATATGCCAATATCATGGTGAAAAATGAACACAGATTACAGCACCGTGCAGAACAGGCATTTTTTCCCACCTGAAATTGCAATTAGCTCATATTCAGTCCAAACTACTCGGCTCATAGCACATCTCTATGTAAACCTCAGCCTGAGCTGAAACATATCACGCAGAAAATACATGATAATAGGCCAAGCATTTATAAATACGTTTTCTTACCTATTCTGTGAATAGTAAAAAGGCAAAATTAGACCTAAATTTTATTTGTTGCATGGAGGATCATTTTACCAATGAAACAATTTTAAATTAAAATATACGTCTTAAATTACAACTTCTGGGCATTTCAGTGATCATGTTATGAATATTGCTCTCATAGTGCTGCAGATCTCATTTGTGATGCATAAATTGCAGCACAGCATTGTTTGAGGTCTTCTTTTAAGACAAAAACATGTATCTTAGATCAAAACCTTTAAAATGTAATAAATGTATGAAAGAGCACTGATTGCAATATACTGAATTAGTTCTCTTAACAGTGCATGTGCACTATGGCTGACTTTATAACAAAATGTCAAAATGTAGTTTGAAAGTAATACAATGGTGTGACAGTGATAAAATGAAACTGATGAAGTTCAAATAAACAAGCCCATAAATCTTCTGACAGAAAAGTCTTACAGCCAAAACATCAAGGCTGGTTTAGAAACTGCCACTGAATGAATTCTAAACAACGATCCAAATACTTTTGAACATGCTAAGCTTGATGCCATAAGATGAGCTTCGAAGACATGCCTCAATTTTCACTAAATTCAACCGTGTCATCAAAATGACAGAAGAAAACTAAATGTGGGCCAGTTATATCAAACAGCAAGCCAGTAATATGTTACATTTTTATCAAGGGTCTGAATTGAGGAGGATATTATTAAAAACCGCAGGCATTTGTCTTTCCGCCTCATTCACATCCAGATAAAAAATGCACAAACGATGCAAGAGAGACTTGGCAGCAAAGGCCAACTCAATGCACAGACAACAGAAGCCATTATCTGCCTTTCAAATGAGCAAACTCACTGCTACTATAGACATCTGTATGTATGTACGGATTGTAGGTACATTCATATATGTGTGTGTATATATATATATATATATATATATATATATATATATATATGTGCGCTCCTGAGTAGACAGCCTTGAATGGGTGCAATATAAATGTTCCTTAATAATAATAATATAATACAGATGTACATTATATATATATATATATATATATATATATATATATATATATATATATATATATATATATATATATATATATATATATATATATATATATATAACATCATCCTTCAGAAACCTTTTTTTGGTTTTTCTTATATTGCATCATTCTTCTTTTCCTCTGGCAACATTAGTGTTACCACTCCTGAATAAAGACTCTAGGATGGAAATAAAGTGCATGAAGTTTCAAAAACCTAGTAGGAATAAAGTCTGTCTGAAGATTAGTCCAAAGTCATTTCTGACATATTTCAGGATTGTGAACTGGCAAAGCATGGAACATCATTTTTTTCTCCATCTGCCCCAATACCTGGAAAATCCTTATATCCATTCCTACGGTCAAACTCTGCACACCTAATCATCATTCCACATATGCGCACACAGCAGTAAGCAGCAGTAAACAAATTAATGAAGAGCACTGATAATCCAGTTAACACGAATTTATGAATATAATCCACCTGAGACTGCAGATAATTAAAACTGTAAACTCACAAATATCTGAGCAATAAAGTAAGATAATCCAAATTTTAACCGGGATAATCCCAGTGATAAAAACACTCAGACAACACTTTCACATTGTAACTGAACCTAGGTGTATTGTATTGTATTGTATTGTATTGGGTGTATCAAGTAGATCACAAACCACCTTACCAGCACCCAACCAGCCTGCCAGACTCCCAGCTTGGTTCACACCCATCTAGGAAACTTAATCTTCCTATCTGCCCTGCCTGCACAGATGCCAACTTTACAGATGTCTGTCTATAATCCCATTTTCCCACATAGACACTGAACACTGTCATTATGGGATTCTTATTCTATCAGATTAGAATGCAAGTGCTTCTGTAACTCTGATGTCTCACACATAAGGACAACTACAAGCAATACTGCAGAAAGCTAAACGAGTATCAGGACGAGCAATGAACAATGAGTGCTTAATCAAAGCGGTTACTATCAGTACCTGCGTAACCTTCGTGATGGATGAAGCCAACAATGGCAGTGGACAATTGCAACAGATGATGATAATGACAATGATGATGATGATGACGGTGATAAATCAAGTGACAGTGGCACAATCAAAACAAATGTTGCTGATATTAGAAAAATACAGACGCCTATAAATCTAGAAGCTGCAGAGGAAATCATCTAAGTTGCACAGAGGCATAATTCCCCATGACATATTATTATCACTTTATGACTGGTTATTTGTTTAATTAAGGAATGCAATATTCCATACATTGACATCATGACTTATGGGATAACTTATTTATTTTGGTTGGAGAACCACAGAAATTATTCAGACGATATATGCCTAAAAAATAAACACAGTACAAAAACAGAATAACTCATTCACTGACATCTTGGTTAAGGCACATCTTCCTGTTGATACGCCTTATTTTCTTCTTTGTTTAATATATACCACTGTCTGTGCAAATGTTCCATACATAAATAAACATATATATATATATAATATTATATATATATATATATATATACAATCACACAATATACAATGTATGCATGTAGTTACGTACACAGGTATATAGAAACACACACACAAAACAATTCACACACACATGCAAACTAATGTGTATGTAGAGGCAGCGACATGAAGGATGGGCTAAAGCTGCCACATTGGGAATTTTGGCAAGACTGCAAGGATGGAGTTACAATAGTCCAGATGCTTCAGAATAACACAAATGGACAAGAGTCACACCAGCATCAAATGATAAATTTCGCCATGTGACTTATACCTTACAGAGTTGGTAAAGCAGGACATGCTCCTCCATGGATAGGTCCTCATCCAGAAGCACTCCAAGGTTCCAGACAGTTCATTATGCTTTCCAACTTGGAAATGCAACTGCTATCGCTTCCCTGCCAATCCTGCTTGAGTTTGTCTTCAGCCAAGCCATATGAATTCCATCTTCTCCAGGTTCGGCCACTGTCGATTGGAAGACATCCAGGCAGTGATGTTATCGTTAACGAAAACGAAATAAAAACGAAAAAGAAAAGTCAATCGTTAACGAAAACGAAAACTAAAACGAAAAAGATTTCAGAAATGGAAACGAAATAAAAACGAAAACGAAAAAGATTTTGGAAACGAAAACTAAATAAAAACGAAAAAGAATGGATGTAAAACTAATAAAAACTAAAACGAAAATGATTTTTGGAACGAAAAGTATTGAAAATCCAACCATGTATTTTATTAAAAACAAGATTCGAAAATGAAAATCCAACCAAGGCGGCCCATCTCTTTTATTAAATTATCGGCCCGGCAGTTGAACGGCGCATGTCTACATATCTAAAATTATTCCTGTTTGCGGTCTACAATTTCTGTCAAACTGTGGGTGCATGTTTACGAAATTTGTTATTAATAATGAGTCTAGTAAAGCTTTTATCCGGTAGGATACGCGTAAGTATTGTATGGGATTACTTTATATATGAAGAAGATAACGGCAAAAGCCGATGTACAGTTCTGAATGACAAAGGAGAGCCGTGTGGTGTTCGCATAGCTGGTACGTATACCTACGCAATTTACGCATCATACTCGCTACTTTTTCCGCATCCGTCTTTTGGCTACACACCCTTACTTTAGTACGTGAAAATATAGTAATCACAATAAGAAACATATTTTGTAATTTTTTATTGCAGGTAAAAATCCAACAAATCTTAAAACGCACATAGGTCATAACCATGCCGAGGTTCACACACTCTTAAATTCAAAGGAAGGTAGAAACAAGAGAACACAGTCTAAGCGTAAAGTGGAGGATAGGGAGAGCCCGTCAATACAGACTCTGGATGCCTGCATTTCAAGAAAAGAACCTCATACACGACTGATTCTACAGAATATATAAAGCGATTAGAGTCTATGACCAACTTTATCATAACCATAACCACCAGTTTATTGGTCCATCAACACGTTTACAGTACACGTTATACATAAATCGTCTTACACTCAGGGCTGTAGTCGAGCGTATACGCGGGTATACAGTACCTCTAGAGAAATTTGAGAGCGTATACCCATGAGGGTATACGCGGGTATACAGCGTATACTTACCTCTGTAGATAAAATTTTCCGAAAAAGAGAGGTTTTCAACGGTTTTTAGGGCGAATGACTTAAAAAAAAAAAAAAAAAAAAAAAAAAAAAAAGGTCATCAACTTTTTCAGAGACGAAATCGTAAAAAGTCTGAAAATTTTCTGAGAATTGGTGAAAAGTCAGAAATTTTTCCTAAAAAAAGTCTTCAAATTTTTTTTGACGCCGCTGGTCACCGGTAGCGTATACTCACCTCAAATTTTACCACTACAGCCCTGCTTACACTATGAATGCTCGGATGGGCACAACTGGGGCACCTGAAGGGACCTAACTTAAGTCCCGCTAATAAGGGTCTCAAGTAATTTCTTCTTCATCAAAGGTAAGCTAACCTACTTTTTCAGAACTTACATTTAAAGTAAAATTATGTGAAAAACGAAAACTAAAACTAAAATGATTTGAAAAACGAAAACTAAAATGATTTGGTTTTGAGAAACTGAAACTAAACTAAAACTAAAATGATTTCAGGAATAGAAACGAAATAGAAACGAAAATGATTGAAAACTAAAAAACTAAAACTAAATAGAAATGATTGACACCTGACAGAAATAGAAACTAAAACTAAAATGATTTTAGGAACGAAAATAACACTGCATCCAGGCCTGCACTTTCATCACTATTGTCTGCATTTTAGACACAGAAGTGAGCGAGTTAGACTGCAGGCACAAGATCTAGAGCATCAGGACGTCATCTGCATACCAATGAACCCGGGCTCCAAGAGCAGATTTGATATTGGACAGATCGGCCTTACATAGGACACAAAGAAGTAGCACAAGGACTGGGTTCTGCAGAGCACTGAATGTAACTAGTGCCCCAACTCAGATTTTCAAGCCCGTGGCCACAATCATAGCCTGTACACTCAAGAAGAGGTCAAAGCCATTCCAAGGACTGGACTACAATGCCATACGATGGAGTTGGAGTTGTCATTCTGGTCAGCGGGACATCATGGTCCACTATGTCAAATGCAGCACTCATGTCAAGGAGTGAAAGCAACATGACAAGTCCGATGGTGACATATACAGTATCAAAGGTGTCCACAAATCTGGACACCTTTAATACTGAAATTGAATCACTAATAGACACACTAACAGCTAATAAAAACTGTAATAAGAAATTACTCCTTACTGGTGACTTCAATGTTGATTTGCTCGCTTCTGAAACTCACACCCTTACTAATGACTTTATCAACTGTATGACTTCTCACCACTTCCTGCCTATGATTCTTCAACCGACTAGGATTACTCCTACCACTGCTACCCTAATCGACAACACTTTTACCAACTTTGCTGACTGTGTTACCAACTCGGCGATAATAATATCTGATATTTCTGACCATCTGCCTATTATTACTTGGATTCAGAATGACTTAAATACCCAATGTAATCCAAGAACCATCGAGATGTCAAGGACTGTTAACCAGGATACCATCTCTAAATTTAAAAGGCTAATGGCTGATGCTGACTGGTCATCTGTAAAACTGCTATGTGATCAAGAAGAAACAAACCTAGCTTACACTTCATTCATAAACATAATTAAACTTAACTACGACCAAGCATTTCCATTAAAATTAATGAAGACCTCCAAAAGGAGCACTTTTCAACATCCATGGATGACACAAGGCTTGTATAATTCCATTAAAAAGAAAGAAAAACTGTACATCAAATATATTAAAAACCCTACTTTTGAAAATAAGGCCATCTTTACCACCTATCGTAATAAATATAAAATAATTCGTACTAAAACTGAACAAGAGTTCTATGCTAATGAATTTACAAAATGCTATAACGATATAAAAAAAACCTGGCAGATAATCAAGTCTATAGTCAAATCTGATAACACTGACTCATTTATAAAAGAAATCAATATTAATGGTAATACAATAAAAGATCCTGAACTAATGGCTGATCAGTTTAACTCCTATTTTACGAATCTACCAAATTCACTTGCACTAAAAATACCCCCCTCAAAGAAATTATTTCAAGACTATATGCCATCCTCCTCCTTGAACTCCTTTGTTATCTTACCTACTTGCCCTCAAGAGTTACTAACCATAAATAAAACCTTGAAAGTAACCCATAGTACTGGCCCTGACGACATCAATCCTTACTTAATCTCTCCCCTTATGGAACTTGTTGCTGTTCCATTGAGTGACATAATTAACTGCTCACTTAGAAATGGTGAGGTTCCCTCAAACGTTAAATTAGCTAAGGTGCTGCCTATTCATAAGCAGGGAAATAAAAATGAAATCTCCAACTTTAGACCCATTTCTATCTTGCCCTTTTTTTCTAAATTATTTGAAAGGGTCATGTATGACCGACTGTTTTCCTTTATAAATAATAAAAAAATTCTTCACCCTTTTCAACATGGCTTTCAACCTGGCCACTCGACCTTTATGTCCCTATTGGACATACAAGATAAAATAACACAAGCTATGGATAACAATGAATTCTCTATTGGTATTTTTCTGGACCTTGCTAAGGCCTTTGACACCGTTGATCACAAAATCTTACTCTCTAAATTGGAACATTACGGGGTCAGAGGCAAAGCACTAGACTGGTTCAAAAGTTACTTATGTAATCGTTATCAGCAAGTTTCATGCAATGGTAAATTATCCAGCTTCCAACTCGTTATGTTTGGTGTTCCTCAGGGTTCTATACTCGGACCTCTCTTATTCTTAATATACATTAATGATCTTCCTAACTCCTCGACTCTCCTTCATTATATTCTATTCGCTGACGATTCTAATGCTTTTCTTTCACATGCCTCCTACGAAGAATTAATCAAAATAGCAAATGAAGAACTAGCAATGGCTAATGATTGGTTTAAAGCTAACAAACTCTCCCTAAATATTTCTAAAACGAACTTTATTATTTTTAGATCCAATAATAAGATTATTCCACCCTCTGATAACGTACTAAAAATAGACAACATAATAATTCCACAAGTCACTTCCTCAAAGTTTCTTGGGGTCCACATTGACCAACACCTGAAATGGAATACACACATACTAGAAATAACTAAGAAAATTTCAAAAAGCATTGGCATTATTCGTAGAATATCCTACCTTCTTCCCCCACACATACTCAACAACTTATACTATACCCTTATATATCCTTACTTGACTTACTGCAATTTCATCTGGACTTCAACTTACAACGCCCACTTGATGAATCTAAGAATCATTCAGAAAAAGGCCATAAGACTAATCACAGGATCTGCTGTTTATTCCCATACCAGACCTCTGTATCTGAAATTTAATCTTTTAAGTCTTTCTCAAATTAAGTTTATTCAAACTGGTGTGTTTATGTACCAATATGGCAGAAATCTCCTCCCTCCTGCTTTTCTCTCCTATTTCAGCCCAATTATGCCTATCTATGACACTAGAAGCAACAGAGAATACTCATGCATCTTCGCAAGAACCAACTTGCGTATGTTCTCAATCAAATACCAAGGTCCTCTCGTTTGGAATAACCTTCCTTTGGTCATTCGTGAGGCTAGGAGCCTCGTTCATTTTAAACACTTGATCCGTGCACACGCAATAAGTAGTATCATGTAGCTCTTAGTGCTATATCCCATCTATTGATTGCCCGTTATCCAATTTAAAGTGTACTGCCTGATACAATTACAAGGTGTAATGCTTGTTGTACTGAATGCTCTCTGTATTGGCAGTGCTTTGTTGTTCCTGTGTCCTCATGACGGTGCTCAGTTTTGTTAGCACTTGATTTTTGTTTTTTTTTTGTGTTTTTGTTTCATTTTCTTGATTTAGTTGAGTAGGGATGGAATTCCCCTGCCGTCCATTTAGTTCTAGAAAATAATTTGCAAGTTTTGCTATACAGTTAATGCAATTAGGCCCCTATTCAGCGGGACTTGTCCCTTCGGGTGTGCCCTTTGCTCCCTCATACCATCTCTTTATAGATAAACTTCTGCAATAATCTGACTATGTTTGTGAAATTCTACTTACTGTAGTTTCATGTCGTTCATTTTGTTTTGTTTCTGGGAACAATAAATTGATTTGATTTGATTTGATTTGAAAGATACACACATCAGAGATAAAAAGCCTCAGATGATCTGTCTTGGTCCAATGGCCTTTTCTGAACCCTAATTGCAGCTTTGGCAATGCGTTGTAGGATGCTAAATATTGCAACAGCTGCTGCACAACTACTTTCTTCATTACCCTTAGACAGAAAAAAATGTAAAAGATGAGCGATAGTTTTCAATGCTATGTGGGTCCATTCCAAGCTTAGTGATTGATTGGCCATATGATGGCAGGCTTCTGATTCTCCAGCAGAAATTCATCAGCCACTTAGGAATTCCAGAGCTGCACCATGAATTGGAGCAGTTCATGGATGACAAGTTGTTTATATATATATATATATATATATATATATATATATATACACATACATACATACATATATATGTCTGTATATATATATACACACACATATACATATATATATGTCTGTATATATATATATATATACAGTAGCATGGACTTGCAGTTTAAACACTCTCTTGCTTTTGCTCAGCAAAGCCCAGTGAGATTTATTTTACACATGTGCACACAAATTTCAGTTTATATCTTTACAATTGCTCAAAAAAGCAGCGAAATAGACATACCTACAACATGTGCATTTATATACACTATACAGCTATGGCTGTAAACAGCTTGCATTGTATATCAACAGAAGAAAACAAACAGTCCAGAGAGGATTTCTTTCCATAAATCATACCAGTGGAATTGAGCAGAGATAGTAGTAATGCTCGTTCAGCCTGCAGCTGCCGTCAGTCTGTCTGCTCGGCTGATTGTGTGTGTTTGTGTGTGTGTGTGTATGTGCGTGTGTGTGTGTGCGTGCGTGCATGCACATGCCATGAACCATATTTCCTAAAAGGTTTCCAGCACAATATAAATGATAATGGAGAAAACAATTCCTGTATAATGATGAACAAGATAATTCAAGTGGTTTGACGTGTGTGTTGGAAGCAAGTACAATCAGGCAGAAAGACCACTTCAGAAGTGACACAGGTCAAGGTTCCTCTCTCTCTCACTCTCTAACTCAATCCTAAATATCGGACATTCTCTGTCTGTCTGGCTGGCTGTCTGCCTACCTGTCTGGCTGTCTGTCTGTCTCAGTCAGACTTTGAGATGTGCTGTCAATAAAAACACGTATCAGGCTCATTCAGCTGATTTACGACCCAAAAAATCTGTCTACTGGCAGAGAGAATAGAAAAGTAGATCATATTATTAATTCAAAAACACCAACATGCAAGAGTAGCAAGCAGCTGCCATTACAGGTCAACAATGCTGAACGGGTAACTCAGACTTAAAATCAAATCACGTCATGATCCATCTAATCAAATCCAGTTTGACCAGATCCAATTATCAGATAAGATCAAGTTATGATCAACTTAGTTACATTCATTATCAGTAATGAACAGATCCAGCTATAATCAGATCCAGCTTTGACTAGAAATGTGAGAGGAATGAATACTGCAGAAATCCCATTCTGGCTGCTCACAATGCTAAATGTATCAACATAATGTATTGGCATTAATTTCACTTATAATAAATAAACTAATGTCAATATATTCAAGCAATTAAAACAGCACATATGACTAGAATATAGTAAACAATGTGCAAAGATCTACAGCACCTCTGACAGCCATGTCCACTTTGTCCAGTCAAAATAAAGCTGTACTGTAAAGTTAAATTATAACACGCAATCCATTTTATTATGATTACGATCACAATGATGATGATGATGACAACAATGATGATAATGATTATTATTATTTATTTTTTTACTATACAAGGTTCCATTATATTTTCAAAAATCTTATACAAGGTATCAGTCTACTTTCGAAGTCTGCTGTATCTCAATCTTGGAGGTCAACCAGTACAAATATTTACAGTGGAAATCTAAAACTGCCTGTACATTTTCAACTCCAACCTTTTGCAAATATTTCAATTTTTCAAGTCAGTATTACAGGACTGAATGTTCATAGTTGTAGAGTAGCATTTTGAATTGAAATAATAGTGTCATTGCATTTTGGTGCCATCACAATTCTGTTGAATAAAGATTACTAAACATACAGAAGTTGGTAAATTGCTATGCTGATTCTCAGTTGTAGATATATTGTTACACTGTTATAGATGCTGATAAATTGTTTACTATATTAAATTATCAGAGAAGTTTGCAATGATTAACACTTTCTGAAAACCATCTTCTTGAGCATCTTTCATTTGCACAACACAATCAACCTCAAACTAAACTTAACACTGTTCCAACTTTTGGCACAAATTTTGACTTACACTGAAATCTGAGCCTATTTCAAACATCAAGTCTCACTGAAAGAATACCACAATTTCAGACACTTTGTCCAATCAAACTGTTTTTTCCAGTCAAGATCATAATGCAATGCAGTGTTGCTTCTGCATTATGAGCTCAGGACTGTGTAAAGGCAATGAACGAGACTTGTAAATTTCGACAACAGGCAGAAGCCAGCTATGTCAACACAAGACTCTTCAGTGGTCACCAGCAAAGTGAAAAACACTTGTGACATTTACAAGAAACCAAGTGAATTATCTGGACACAGGTGTCATTGCCCCATAAAACCATTCTTTTAAATACCAGACTATTTAAAGGCTGCAAAAGTAGAGCATAACGAGAGGCAATTTCCTTTGGCGGCTGTAATCTTGAAGAAAGCCTAAATCAACACCTCTTCACAACAGTCAGTAGCTAGTACTGCGAATAAGGATGGACCAACTGACCTAGTTTCTTTCTGGGCAAACACTTAGCGTTTCTATTTTTTCTACCACGGTTTTCTTAGTACCGTAATGACTGTTGCTTCGCTGAAGAGCTGAAACTCTCTCCACCCTTGTTTAATGACAGAAAGCCTATGCAACGTATGAGTACTAACACGTACAACAGGGCATGAGAAAGCGTTCAGCAAAACAGCTGAAGCTTAAGAATGGCTACCAGTTTAATTTCCCAAATTTTATAGCAACAAACAGTCTCAAAGCAACCAGGAAGAAAGTCCAATGTAAGCACAGCGAAGTCATGTAAGTACAACATGGCAAACACAGTCAAAATCAGAAGACGCCCTCCTTACAAAGTCCAGATGTGCTCATTGAAGTAGGGCAACATAAACGTCATCAACTATAAACAGACTGAAGAAAGAGGCACATTTTCAGTTAATAAAAGTGCTGCAAGCACAACGACTTGGGATTGAGGTACCAGAAACTGTGAATGGGCACAGGCCAGAGACAAGACACTTACGAGGAACACTATACTGTTCTGAAGATGCGTGTAACAGTTACGGTACACTGTTACGAAGATGCTGATCCAAGAAAGGATTTCCATTTAACAAGTAACATGGCATAAACAGAGCTAAGGGATGAGTTTAAAACAATTAGATAGCAAGGTTCCAGCGCTTTTGAGTCGTACAAACACAAAAAGGCACTATATAAATGTTCACATACATACATACACGTACGCATGTATGCATACATATGTACGTATGTATGTACCTATGTATGCATCCATACATATATACAAATATAAATACATACAAATATATAAATATAAATGTCCAGGTACATATATGCAAGCATGCATGCAAGTATTAATGTATGTATACAGGTATATATACATACTACATACATAATAGTACCACAAGTAGCAAGCAACATACATGCATTCAAAATAATTAGCACACAGTCGTTCATTAGATGGTAAGTCTCTCACCACTTCAGTTTGTCATTCGCTCCGGCAGAGAAGGATGAGCTTTTCAGGACTTCGCCCATTTCCTCTCGACAAAAGCTGAAGTTGCTGATGGTCCATATGTAGGAAAACTTTACAACTTTAACCTGGAAACAGAAAATGAAACTCTGCATTACAATTCTTACAACGCTCTGCAATTCCTTACACCGGGGTTGTATGCTAAAACAAGACAATTGGTAATTCGCGCATCTTTGCAAGCAGAAAGAATTTATCAGACAAAGGCAGTACATAGTGAACATTGTCAATGATTTGTTTCATACTGAACACAGCCAACCAAATCACCTATGAACATTGCTCATCCATCCAAAAACAGTTGCTGTTAAATTCATTCAGACCCGGTCAATCTCAGCCTCATTTTAATTCCACGCATTTAACCCAGATCCAAAGTCCAGAGAACCAGTAACTTTAGTCAAGTAACCTGCATTAATCAAGTCATAAAGCAGATGTTTCATCTGACTTTCTGTGCCAATAAAAGAAATAACAATTTCAAAAGAACCCAAAATAACCTTTAATATAAACCCTTCATCTGCATTTAATTAAACATTGAAAATATACTTGTAAGTACACCACATACTTGCCCTTCTGAACCTCTGTAGACCCATCGATATTTTAAATGTTGGAATAAACCCATATACATACATATTTTATATATATATTTGCCAATAAATTATATATATATATATATATATATATATATATATATATATGGGTGTATTCCCACTTTCTTAAGAAATAAACATTTTGGCTTTAATATAGATGTATATTTAGGAGAAGATTTGTATCTATATTCAATGCCTCCTCCTTTTCTAAATATAAATGGGACAAGTAGGAGTCAGTATGTAAATATGCTATATATAGCAGCATATATATATCAATACAACTCCTTTTCCTTCTTCTTATTCATCAACCTATATACATATATATACTATATAAAAACTATATATATATATATATAATTTATATAACCCATTTCTTGCTTCAGGTGCCCCTTCCTTTAGCTTTGCCTGGTGACCTTCCATCAGCTGCTAAATCAGCTGAAATCCTTTCCAAAGCCAACAGATGCAATTGATTCAACTCTGAAAATCTGCTAGGGTCCTAGATGTGTGTTTGTAAACTATTTTTAGAAAACGGGTGGATTGCAATAAACATGACGATCTCAGACCAAACAATTTCTGTCCAGAAATCCAATAATAACAGTCATCTGATTGCCAATTTATTCACAGAAACCCACCGGAAAATATAACATTTGCAGGCTACATATACGTATTAAAGCAACCTGAAAGGCTTTAGATTAGATCAGAATGGAGAACAGAATCCAGCAGAGACTCTGTTCAGGATTTCTCCCTCAAGCAAAGCCATCATGGAGTGGAAACACTGGTATTGAGGAAGTAGTATCAACATTACTTAGACCTACAGGCACCTGGTCTCATATTGAATCTGTGATTTGCTGGAATACAAATTGCAACTGTCACTAATCCACACAGCAAGAATCAATTCTTGCTAAAAATGCATATAACCATCTGAAGTCTCACTTACAAATTTCCACCCTACTGTTTTCAGAATCTTGTGACTGCATGTCTCATTTTTACAAGATTTTACACACAAAAAACAACAAAAATCAACATTACATGGATTAAGGAATTGCTTGTGGAAACATAAAAGTTTCCAGGTCTTAACTTTTCCAGAATTCAACTTTGAAATTCCATGTCGTGCTTGGTCATGTCTCTACTTGCAATTTTATTCTTGGCTCAGATATGACCCCACCCACAGAAAGCAGAACCTCTTAACATAGCTCACAACTGGTTCCATACAATTATCCTGGCTGTTTAAACAAGCAAGGACCTTGTTTAAACACGGACTGTAAGTGAAATCCGTAAACTCCAAATTTCTAAAGCGCTAATAAGCTCAGGCATCAGTATACTGCAGTGGTGCACAACCTTTTTTCAGCCAAGGGCCACTAATCGATTTATAAAACCCTTAGGGGGCAAAAAAATTGTGACAACTCAGCTTAGTTCACATGATTGCATGCCAAAATTTATGAAGATGACGTGTGCAGTAAAACACATATAAAGTCAACATAAAGAGTTATTTATAGAGAAAGGGGACTCATAGTAGGTCTACTTTTTTACTACAATACTGATAGTCATCTTTCCAATGACCCAGTGCACAAGTCACTGTAGACTTAATATCAGTACTGAGTACTGGCTCTTAAATAGTTGCTTTTCCAGTTGGACTTTGGGCCACATGACGACTGGTCTTGGGTGGATGTGGTCCGCAGGCCGAACCTTGTGCACCGCTGGTATACTGCATGGCAAACAACAGGAATTCAGCAACAGGTACTTATTTCCCAAGTGCTGAATGGCTAGTAGGGCACTGGACTGGTCCCTGATTGCATTCGTGCCACAACTTAAAAATGGAGAGATTTGAGATTTCACTGAATTTCATAGAATGAATTATCCAAACAAGCTACAAGATAAATAATTACATGCACATCTGTCTTGACGCACAAAAAATCTATTCACCTTCTCCAGTCCATGGACACATCATGTAGCTATCTCTCTAATATGCATATTCATGACCTTCACTTAGCTCTATCTCTCATATATGCACATTTATTACCTTCACTTAGCTATCTCTTAACATGCATATTCATGACCTTCACTGACTTCGCCCCATACTTGATTATAAAACTGCCTGCACTCCAAACTAGTCCAAAACAACACCACAGAATTAAAACTCTCCAATCACACTTCAGTGGCTTAAAGTAGCTCAGCACATCCATTACAAAATTGTGTCTCATACAATGCCCTTTAAACTTCTCAACCCTCTTACATTCTCCACCTATTCAACCACCCAGATGTAGACTGTCCTGGCACCAGAACGGACCAAACCTGGCTTTTGATTTCATATGGCATCTAAAAATAAGTTGGTTTCCTTGAAGCGGCCTTTGTATGGCCTTGAGAAATTTCGGAGATTTACAGTGTACACATTGCTCAGTTTTTCTCACGTCTTTCCCCATCTCAATCTCCAGTTTCTTCCACTCATAGATTCAACTGCTTGATCTTGATCTACATGGCGTCAGCTCTTTGGCACGAACTCCCAAAGGCCTCCACCAGTTTACTCATCCTGCTCTCGCACCTGTCAATTTGAGCAGCTGTCCACTTCCTTTCTCTACTGCAACATTTCAATCAAGACTTAAATCTGAACTTTTCAAAAACTTTCCCATTCTTGTTCCTCTCCTGCACCAAACCATGAACACCACCACCCATGATTTCCAATGCAACACCAAGTTGTCATCGGGTATTACCCCTCTCTGATTCTGACCTGGCAGTGAAACTTACCTGGCATTTATGTGGTGCTGAGAAATTGCAGAAATTTATATTACAATACATTACAGGCATACAGACTTACAGAGTATACACAGCTAGCTTGTCAAACACATCCATGTTACAAACTGCAATCACAACCAAAGCCATTGACCTGTGAAGAAGGCTGCAGAACATTAAAGCCACCTGCCAAATGCAGCCTGAAACCGTGAGAAAATATATGACCCAAAGCAAGCCAGTTAACAAAATCATCTGCCCTTTGGATGACAAATCATTTCATGGAGGCATTTGGTGGAATTATGATGAAGTAAATTATGCAAAACAATCATAAGCAACTACTTGGTAGACATACACTTAGGAAAATAAAAATCCAGAATTTCACGTTTTTTGAAAAAAGATGATTGAATATTTGTATTTTAGCTGAAACATGGTAAAGCTTAAACACAGATTTAGAATACTGAAATGATTAGCCATTATAACATTTACCAACATAATTATAATAAAATCTTATCAGAAATTTACATTTTTGGTCAATATGCACATTAACAGATCTATGCATTGAACTAGGAGATGATTTTTGGGACTCAAGCAATTTTCCAGGAACAGCTACTAATTTAGTTTCTAAACATTAGTTGGCCACCATATAGGACTAGGACTAAATTCTTTCTCAAAGACAAGACAGCTGTCAACATCAACTCTACAGACAGATGAATCATCAAAGTCACACGCAAAGAATATTGCCTAAAAATATAGGCAGAGGTCCATACATGCAAGGTCGGTTCATGGATCTCATCATAACTAGAAGAGCAGATAAAGGTATGCAATATGCGTTATCCTCGAAGGAGTCTGGAAAGGCCTGCAGACATCATTCAGACAAGTTATCTAAACAGTGCTAGAGCATTAACTGTGCACACGACGAGAATTCCTCATTCATAACACAAAAATGGATCAAGTATTTCAACAACTTGAAATTTTATAAGCATAGCAAAAGATTCATCTCAATAAGGAAGAACCATGCAGTAAAACGTAGCTCCAGCACACATTTGAAAGGCTTTCAGACATGTCACATGCCACATAAATATCTTTTCCAAGATTTCCAAGATGCAAGTAATGTTTTTTATTCCAAGACATGAAGACAAATTGAAGGTCATTCATTTCCAAAGTACATGTCCTTTATATTCTTCTCTTTTTTCTGCTTGCTTCTTGCACTTTCTTATAACGGAGGGCAAGTGGCACGCTGGTTGACTGGTTAGAGCTTCTTCTTCCAGCTGGAAGGAAACGAAGATGAAGCTCTGACCAATCAGCCACTAGCACTCCACTTTGGAGATGAATGACCTTCGTTTGTCCAAGTCTTGGAATAAAACATTAATTGCTTCTTGTTATTATTCAGTGATTTCATGTGATTGATCACTCAGCCACTGGATCTCAACATGGGACAAATTTATTAATCATTTGTCAGAAACTAAACCCCATTAGACTAAATCAGACGATCAGGCCTACAATCAAGATCGGCTACAAACAGAATTGCTGGAAATATTTGCTCATGGGTCCAGAAGTTCGTTCAATGTGTGTGTACAATGTGTGCTTAAGAGCTGGGCCTTAGAGCTAATTAAACCTATTGCAGGCTAATGGATAAACTGTTGGCCTAATTTACTGCAGAAACCGGGTTCCCTTCCACCTCATGTTGCCCTTGAAGCCAATCCATAGAAGTGGGTCTCCAAGAGGAAGAGCAGCACAGAACTGTAAACACCTGATAGAACAGAGGACTGGATGGACACAACCCATGGTGATCAAGAACTGTCCTTACAACATTTGCAATGTCTAATAACAGCATTATCTGGTCCATGTTAATACTCTGCTATTGATCATGCAGCCCAGCCTCATTCTAGGGACTGACAGTTCTACTTGGACAATATGAACCAGGTATTGAGCCAGATAATAACAGTAGCAATCCACTGGGAAGGAAGCATAGAAATCACGCCAACAAATGCAACTGTCATGCCTTTGATTGACCATTTTGACTGAAACTCGGATCAGTAAAAGTCTGAAAAGCACCACAGCTGCTGGAGAGAAACTATCAATTGTTCGCATGTTATTACTGTATTCTTTTGCAGATTACCATACTGAGCTGACTTATCACGTATCTAGTGACTGCATGACATGCAGGCTGTACTTTCCCCATAAATAAACAGCATAGAGAATCATCTGCCCTACATTTCCCAGCTGTATTTCCCATTTTACAATGTCAAATTTTTCACTGCTTTTTGTTGTCTCGATTACAAGATAAATGCTGAAGGCAGGCTCAGTAATAACATGTCCAAGAGCAAATAATTAGAAGGACTGCAAGAGTCATTAACTTGTCGCCAGACAGCAATTATTCAGGGTAAAAGTCGGCAGAACTGCTGTGAGGGCAACATACAGCATACAGATTTCAATCTCCAAAAGTAATAACATATATTTCTCTGCCAGTTAAAAAAAACACATATTTCTCTATGTCAGCCAAATAACACACATTTCTCTATGTCAGCCAAATCACATATTTCTCTATGTCAGCCAAATAACACATATTTCTCTATGTCAGCCAAATAACACATATTTCTCTATGTCAGCCAAATAACACATATTTCTCTATGTCAGCCAAATAACACATATTTCTTTATGTCAGCTAAGTAACACATATTTCTCTATGTCAGCTAAATAACATATTTCTCTATGTCAGCTAAAAATAACACATATATATTTCTCTATGTCAGTTAAATAACACACATTTCTCTAAGTCATCAGCAACACTGGAGTACACCTCATCAATTGCAACAGCCCTCTGAAACTAGAAAAACAAAATGAGCTAGAAATCTGAAAGCAGTGACAATGAGGTTCACACACCAGAGCCACAAAGGATTCCCCCCCCCCCAATTTAAAAAATGGTCAGGAAAAAATGTCCACATTCCAGTCAAAACAGAAAAGAAAATTGCCTCGTTTGGAAAAAAGTGTGTCAGAAACTCAACTTGCATCTATAGGGCAATGCCTTACTACCTTGCTATAATCATCAAGCCTTTTTAAGTTTGAATAATTTGTGGTAAAGGCTTATAATGCAAATGGTCTCCCGCCTTTGGAACTTGCTTTAAATATGTCAAAGTTGTTGAGCTTGAAAAACAAGAGCCCTATAATATAAATTACGACTGGACCAACTTGGCTGAAAATTGGTTTGTTACGTAGAAATAAAAATTCCACCGGCTTTCGCTGAAAATTATTTCATTAATTATTTAAGTATATCAACTCAGAGAGCAGCCAACATATAAAGTATGCCGTGGTATTGACACTGTGGCAATATCAAAACATAAAGGGCATTTGTGTTAGCAGTGGGAAGCATAAATAAGCTCATTATAACTTATATGCCAGCACAGTTGTGTGCAAAATATTTTGCTAATGACTGCATGATTTTGTCTAAAAATATTCTTAACCTACAAGCATAAACAAAAGCACTCTGCAGTTTTAAATAGAAGCCAGCTCTGCAGGCTTATTTCACAGTCAACATGTGGCACGGCAAGTTCAAGCGGCTGTACAACAATTAATCTTCCCTTTGTTGTAAAAGTAATGAAAATCAGATTCAGTAATTTAGATATCCAATTACTCGAGAACTGGTAGGCAGATGTGCCAGAGAAAAAACCTGTTTAAGCCTGCTTTTGATGAAAATCTCATCAAGAATGACTCCGTGTTTCAACTCCCCGGGGCAAAATGTTAACAGATACCCTGCAAAGTAATTGCATTAGAGACCTAATCACTGCAATTTAAAAAGTAAATCCAGACGGACAGCTACACTAATTACGGAGATCAATAACAATTCTTGCAACAGTATCTCAGGTCATTTCCTGCACAGCTCAAGTGTCTACCCTTAATGATATGATAGGACCATTCAATTTTGTCACCTTCACAGTGAAAGCCCAGAGCTTATCTGAACTTAAACATGTAAGGTTAGGTACTCCTGTCAGTGATTTTTAACTGGAAAGAATGATTTATGAATGTAATAAAGTGGGTAGTAATAGACAGAATGCAGCAACAGACTGTGTTAACTGTGTGCTAAGAGGCTTGTTCAAGTGGAAACTCTCACCCTCTCCAGGGATCTTAGTAGATAACGTCTGACCAATCCATGCAGGTATCACAGACAGGAAATTAATCAGCCTAGCAACATTCATAATTTCAGAGACCCACTTGCACTGAACAGAGAGACAATTGTACTTGTAGGCCTACTATACACAGAGGGAGAGGAAAGGAAAGCAGGCAGGATGTAGCAACATTATTACCAGTTTATTGAACAACAATCGATATTACAATCACTCTAAGAAAGTATTAGTAGGCATTCAAAGGTGAGACCAGAAGCAACAACAAGTCAAGGGTCACCTAGTTAATAATAATAATAATACTTATTCTTTAATTAAGCGCCTGCAAACGCACTGCGCTGTACATGTACATGTTATGCGATAAACCTTAACTACTAACAGAACAGACAGCCTGCAATACACGGCGCAAATTGCAGCCTACAAAGCATGTCCGCCTATGGGACTCGATCTCTGTACCTCTCGCACTCTACGCCAGATGTTATCCAATGCGCTATCGGCCCCCCCCCCGATAGCGCGATAGTTTGTTATAATTCATGATGGCTTTTCAACAGTGTCACAATTTATCAGGTTTTGTTAACTTCATACAAGCAGTGTTTTTAAATATTTTCCATAACAAAGCGCAGTTAATACTTTGAATGTCATTGCATTGTACAAATCTTTTCATAAGTGTAATAGAAAAGAAAAAAAGAAAATGGAATGAAAAACATACATATACTTTAAGTCAATAGTGTTATACATGCAGATCTAAACCTAACTACATGTACATAGCAAGTAAATATTGTATTATGCATTTCTTAAATGAAACACAGTGGGCACACCTTAAGTACAGACAGCATCATCAGCAGATAGGAAATAAAATGTAATAGGCAAGAAGTACTGCATTGATATGAATCAAGAAAATTATGGGGCCGAAAATCGAACCTTGTGGAACTCCACATTGAATGGACTGTGGTTGGTATTTGCATCCGTTAATAGCCCAGTTTTCTGTTGCATGGATAGTTGGAAAACCACTCGAGGCTAGTCCCACATATGTCATAGTGTAACTTACTTAATAGAATTTTGTGGTCCACTGTATCAAAACTATGGAAAATAAATTATTATCAATTGCTTTAGAGATTTTGTTCTCCATTTCTATCAGGGCCATAGAAGTAGAATGGCCTCAACGAAAATCATACTGGTTTAGCGTTAAGAGGTTCTCCATGTACTTGGTTACTTGATCACATGATATATTTGTTTCTAGATATTTAGAAAAGAATGAAAGAACAGAAACAGAAATGGGCCTATAATTATTATTTTAGTTTTGTCGCCAGATTTGAAAATGGGGTCACTTGGCATTTTTTTAGTTCATCATGTACTTTTCCTGTGAGAATGGAGCAGTTTATAATATATTGGAAGTGGTGCTGCAACTGCTTCTACGGCTGTTTCAGCTAGTTGTAGATTGATTTCATCAGTGCCACAGCTATGTTTATAATGTCATTTATTAGCTATGCTGATAATTTCTGATGGTGTAGTTAAAGCAATACCAATCGAAGTAGCTGGTGACATTTAAAGAAAATTATTATAGGTTTAGTGCTCTTTTGGATTTTTGAGGCCAAATTTGCCCCTATGTTAGTCAAATAGTCCTTAAATTTTGAAGTTGTTGTTTTCTGATCGTGTATTTCAATGCCTTTTATGATAAACAAATCTGTGGTGATGGAATTGCTGGTTTTCTGAAGTGAAGTCCTAACCACTGCCCAAGTTTTCATAAAATCGTCTTCACAATTCATTATTTTTTCTGAGTAATATTTTTTCTCTGCCATTTTCCTTAGCTGTTTAAATATATTCCTGTAAATACTGTATATGCGGCTGGCTAACATTGCCCGAACAAAGAACCCTTTTAACTGCAAAAGTTCATCTGCTGGGTGAACAACTGGTTAGGTTCATTTGTCACCAGTCTATATTTCACAATGACCAGAAAGTAAGTCTGCCCTTTCAAGTAACCTACTTCACCAAGGTCCGCTCTGCAGCAGAGGCAGCAGTGGCAGAAGCAGCATCAGCAGCATCCTATTACAGGGAATCCAGGGCTGGGCCGGTCTCAATCCTCCAGATGAGAGCAGTGGAAAGGCGTTAGACTGTAAATAGTATTCAGCCCCTTAAAGGAGAGTGATGCACCAGGAAAGGTCAAGGACAGACAGATGATTGCTGCGTCTAGCCAGCCATCACCACAACCAGCAGCGGCAGCAGTGGCATCGGATGGAGGCTGCACCCGCTGAGGCCGCTTTTGCAGACATAGCAGCAGCAGCAGCAGAAGCGGTAGTGATGGCAGTGGACTGAACATAATGCTGCAATTGATTCGGCAACACTTGACCCCTGCCTAATTAATGAAGGAGCAATGCATCACAAAAGAGACACACACACATACTGTCTGTCTGTCTGTCTGTCTCTTTCGGTGCATCAGCCTCTCCCTCCCCCTCCAGCAGCCTACTCTACATCGGTTTCTGGCTCCATGACATGATCGATAAGTGACAAGATGCAGAAATCGCCTTCTGGCATAAGACGATTTTGGCAGTCTGCCGACAACGACAACAGTGCATGAGGAAGGCATAGAGGCCTCCTCCGAGTGAAGACAATATTGACTTCAACAGCCGACTCCTTATTCAATCAGACAAATGCAGTTCCTCAGCTCCTGCTCAAGTATTTGCTCCACACATTCACACAACACACACAAACACACACACACACACACACAGTCACACACACACACACACACACAAATAATTACAACATCATACATACATAAATTACATACATATATAAATATATATACAACACTGTACAGAAAATTTCTAGCTGTCTACACAGCTGATGTATGATATTACCCAGAGAATAATAGGTCTGACATGGCAAACACTGAACTAAATGCACTTGTGAACTATATTCAGAACATAGTTTCAGCTGTCAATCATCAACTGGATTTTGCTGGCAACTGTCCAAAACCTGATCTGCCAGACTCTCCCAATTAAGACTATCTCCAACAATGCAAGCACTATTAAGCCACTGACTGTCAAATTCTACCATCATTCAAAGGTAATTGGAAGATCAGAACGCAAGGGAGAGGTTGAGGCTGGCCCCTGGCCTACTGCTCTCATATGCCAGGGTAAGGAAACAAAGTCCCAAACCCTTTCCACCATTTTTATCAGCCTCAATGTACAAAGGCGGGTAGCCAGCCATCTCCCTTACCCCCCATCTTTCCACTGACAGTGTACAGACAGTGTACTCATTACAGCTGAGTTGGCTAGGAGGCCACGCTAACCACTAGATTATCGCACGCCTCATAAAGGAGACATAAATATTACTTGGGGATAGACATAAATATTATTTGGGGATTTTAACATGATTTTATTACTAAACTGGATTACTGCCCATCCTAAGACTGTTTAAAAACAATTTGAAAATGTAGTTCACAGTGTGCTTGAAATTTATTATGATCTTCATAGTTTAACAACTTTTGATGCAAACTGGCCCATTTAAACCCGTTAAGCTCATTGCTTTCAGCCTGTTCGCGACCTAAGTAAATTAGTTTAAGCCTGTTTTCACCACAAAAGTAAGTTAGTTTAAGAGAAAAAGTAGGCCTGCACCCAGCCTGTGCATGATCCAATACCCATCTTAGGCCTAATGAGCACTGTATAGGTTTCATCTTAGGCCTAATGAGCACTGTATAGGTTTCATCTTAGGCCTAATGAGCACTGTATAAGTTTCATCTGGTGAGTAAGCAGACAGATGAAAATAAAAATGCAACCAGTGCACATACCTGCGTATAGCACCAGTTTTCTGCCATTGGACAAAGCATGTCGATCGGAGGGGGCGTTGGCACCCGAGCCACGGCCATTGTCGTATCCACCCGACCGTTATCGCCGCTTGTGTCCATCTCTGCCGCTAGAATGGCCACTGCTAACTCAGTCAAGCGCTGAAACCTACGACACAATGAAACAAAAGAACATTTAACACAAATGCACAGAAACGTAGTTCAGCTTCTTAAACCACACAAAACATTTTTACAAATGTGACCAGACACAGAAGAAGAGCAGTTCCTTAAGCTAGCCCTGCGGCAGCCCTGAGTAGAGCAATCCCTTAAGCTAGCCCTGGGGCAGCCATGGGTATGAGCATAGTGACATTTTCTTAGCCTCTGCACATGAGGGAGGCTGGCTAGTCCTCTCCGTCTCATCTTCCTAGTGACAGTGTACAGTCAATGAAAATGTTTCATTATACTCATTATAGCTAAGTTCGCTAGGCAGCACAAGTGGAGCAGAAATCTTGGAACAAATTCCTGCCCTGGTGGGGATTTGAACCCCCAACCCCTCGGCTAACAGTCCTGCATATAAACCACTAGGCTATCGTGCAAACAGTGCTTGTCAAGCAATGTAGTCCAGAAATTTCTGTATTACTTTGCTTGGCTTTTTCCCTTGGTGAAGGTCTTTTTGGATAATCTGAACCATATTGAACAGAGATCACATTACTCGACTGCAATCCAAGAACAAGCCACTGTGTGATCTTCCTTAACCTCTAAGGCTATATGACTCTGTTCTAAGCCAGCCAACTAATTTCCCGTCTTTCCCAATTTCAAAGCAGTAAATTGATGGTAACATGATGTCAGTATAACAAAATCGGTTCATGAAACAGTAGATGAAGAAAAAGGAGCAGTCCGTAAAGCTAGCCTGAGAGGCAGTCACGAGTATGAACAGTTAGCAACTTCATTTTCTTAGCCTGGCATTGGAGGGCGGGTGGTTAGTCCTCTCCCTCGTCATCTCATCTTCCTACTGGCAGTATACGGTCAGTATACTCGTTATAGCTGAGTCAGCTAGGGGGTGCAGATGGAGCAGAAATCGTGAAACCAATTTTTCCCCTGGCAGGGATTTGAACCCCCCCAACCTCTCGGTTGACAGTCCAGTACGCTAACCACTAGACCACCGCGCACCCCATGGCAGAGAACAATCTGTAAAATTAGGCATAGGTGCTTGACACTAGACAGTGCTTGGCACTCAACAGTGCTTGTCAAACAATGGAGTTCAGAAATTTCTGTCATTGCTTTGCATGGTTTTGTCCCTCAGCAAAGGTCTTGTTTGGATAAATATAATCTTTGGATAACTAACTGGTATATCAATTTCAGGCCAATACCACAAAAGAATTTCACTGATCATCTGAAAGATCTACGCTACAATGTATTTTATAATGCAGAGTTTAGCGGAACATGTCACACATCAGAACTTTACACATTCAAAGCTTTTAGACAAGCTGTGATACATACATTGAAAAGCTGCTTCAGTTACTGTTAACTTGCTTTATTCTGCAACTATTGGTTTAAAAACCTTGAATTTGTTCAGAGAGCTATTCAGAAATGCATATAGATCTACAAATATTCATTAACATTATAATTACGGCATTCATAATGCAAAGTAACAAGTAGTGTCATTGACTCAAATATTCAAATGATTTAAAATAAGTCTCATAATTTTGAAACGATAAACATAGTTCCATAACTTTAAAAATCACTAAGCATTAAATAAACAAATTAAATAATTAGTTAGCTAATCAAACAATTAAATAACTCCATAGTTTGAAAGCCAATGATTAAATTTTAACATTCAATAATGAGCCCAGAATGCTCTTACATGTTTTGTCTGATGCTCGTCCACATCAACAGTTGTAACTTATTACTCAAGCCTACTAATGAACCTCTCCTGGACCTCTTTTATCTTTGAAATATGTGGCCTATCATTAATCCAGCAGTCATGTAATATGCTTTTTACTCCAACAGTATACCACTCTGTGCTTTTTCATTCAACAGCTTTCTAAATCTGCACAGTGCATGGATCTTGTCAACTGTTACTGCTTACAGATTAGAAATGTAGGAGCAGTCACTAGGCACAGAATATTAATTGTTTGACGCCATTTTGTGTAGATAATAACCAGAAGTAAACTGAGACAGCCAGGGGTCAGATAAATCAGAGTAGACTACTTTCCAAAAATGTAGTCATGCCATAGAGCTCTTGTCAGAATCCCGAGACAGGCAAATCTCTTTGAACCAAAGATAGCATAGGCTCTTGGCCTATCAGAACCGACAATATAATTAAAAATGACAGCGACCTCTTGGAAGATAAAAATGCAAGTCTTTCTGGTTTATAAATCAGACAGGGGTCTCTGGTGCCTGCAGGTCAGACAGCTTCCCGCCTCTAATAAAATGAAAAATTAGCCGACAATTGTATTGGCTGTGCGGATTTTTAACCTTAGCTGCCGGATAGTCTGTGTTTGTAGCAGGCTGCAGCAACTCCCTCACCAAGAACATAATAAATGGCAGAGCATTAATGTTTGCAGCAACAACTGAAGGCAGCTTAATGTTGGGCATCATCCCTAACAGCATTAAAATACCTATGAAAAACAATTTGTGTGCCACAGAACGTCATACAAACTAAGCTATCAGATGGAATCATAAAACATTTATGGATCTTTGATGGTATTTCTCTTTCAGTTTTAATTAGTCCGTGTTGCCAAAGCCAGTCATCACAACCCAATTTATTTCCATCTGGAGAAATGTTTCTGTAGATTCGCTTTTAGACAGGTCATGCCAAAACAGACATTTTAGTGCTTGTACAGGATAAATCATTTCAAAGGTAGATGTTGGTTGGTAACTGGATCAGGAAAACCACCAGTCATAGATCAATTGTCATGCTAATCAAAGAGCTCAAGGACAATAGAGAGAAGGCTGTAGAACGACTGCCCAACAAAGAAACGAGACTAGCTGCGCAAAGGACGTCCTCCTTTTGTCCTTGGGACAAAGAAAGAAATTATAAGCACATAGAAAACGAAGATTGATGAGTAATAGTAATACTGAAATATCAATGAACAGAATTTCATTTATCAAACACAAATTACTTCAGTACTTTACAAACAAACAAGCGAGAGCCTCTGAATGGTCTATGCCGTGAGAGGCGCTTTATAAATGCCCACATACAATACAATACAATACAATACAAAAAAGGTGACTTAAGCAAGCAATGACTGCTTAAGACATTGCAGGAAAACAAGTCATAGATAACCTTAAAAAACTTATTCCATGCAGACCAATAAGAAAACAACACTGTTAACAAAGCCTTCTTCTGGCTATGAGTATAGATTCACCTTCCTGAACCTTACCTACAAGTGTAGACAAGTTATTTAATAAACCAAGAGAAACCTATATGTTAAACATTCACTGTGACACCATCACGGAAATACAAGGTCACACTTGAGGGGATTGGCATCTGCTTATCATCTCCCAGCAGCTCATACAACACTCTTCTAACTCCACCAAACACACCATTCCCACCCACATCACAACCACTGCACTCCAAACACTAAGCCCTTCTGTTCACAGCAATCGTTAATCAAAGCTCGAAGCTCTGTACCATTAACTAAAAATACCCTGGCTCTTCTTTTTCTAATAATAATATTATTGCCTCTTATAAATGAGAAACTATGGCATGAATCTTTCTCTTCTAAAGACCACACGCAAAGACATTAAGCATCATCAGCAGGATCATTATCATCATCCACTTGTATCAAGCACAGCACTATAAACCACAATTCAACTCAGGTGGTTGGCAGAGACTGTCAGAAATGGCAGCAGACACCACCACGTCCACAACGCCCTCCACAAACACGACCACCAACACAACTACCACTTCACTTCCACCACCAACATCACAACCACAACCATGACCACCACCACGACCACGACCACGACCACCACTACGAATAACAACAACAACAACAACAACAACTGGCAAAACACTTCTAAGGATCTAAACCCAATGATACAGCATGTCTAATTGTCTATGGGCATATATTCAGCAGATATTCCTCTGTTGGCTGCATCCATGGAGAAACAATGACAGTCAGAAAAAGCCGGCTGGAAACCGGTGCAATCACCAGTGACCCGAACTCTCGCACCACGGATTCAGCAAATGCAGAAGGCTTGCCTGATGGAGGATTTTTAGACAGTAATCAGGAACAGAGGATAAATATAGCACTATGGTTGCATGTCGACTAAGTCTACTGAACCTGCAAGTCATCCAGGAAGTCATCAGTTCCTCTATAACCATAAAATTTTGCCAGGTTTAAGAGGAGGTTATAAATACAATCGTTTTCACACACACACGCACACATTCACACCCATGCACATATATATATATATCGGCCTACGCAGTTGAACAGAACACCTCAGTCTTCTCCACACTGACTCACAGTATGTAACCATCGACAACAAAAACCAAAAGGTATTTTAAAAACATGCCCTCTCTGCTTTAAATACAGAGTTCTACAAATACATTCATGTTTCAATAAGATTAATGAGACCAATAAATGGAAAGTGACATATTTTATCACACATTCTGTTTCATATTTAGGCTTATTTATGCAAACTATATACATACATATATATATATAAACAAATGTAAGCTACATAGAATAATTCAAGTCTCAGTTAAGTTTATGTGAGGAGCAAATGTGTCCCAGATAAGGTCCCTCCTAACTGTGCTACACATAGTACACCATGGCCCATACTCTTATAGTACGCCACTGCCCATACTCTCATAGTACGCCACTGCCCATACTCTCGTAGTATGCCACTGCCCATACTCTCATAGTACGTCACTAGGCTACCAGGAGGGCAAGACTAATATTGTCTTTATTATGACACAGCATCATTAAACAGAAATTACTACCACTGCTACACATATAATTTAAACTCTGAGTTCAAGTGTCCAGTTCCAGTTCAAGCATAAAGATATAAATATTAAATACAAGTTTTCAGAACTATGGGCAAAGTTAATAGTTCTCAATGTTGTAGTATTCGGCACTACATAATCAGCTCCTTCATGCATGAAGTTGCAGAGACTTAAAATCGTCATAAACTCTTTATAAGTTCACCAATTGATGCTAGGCAAAGAAACGTTTATGAACATCTGAAAATATTGTCCTAAACATAAAAAGCAAATAACTCACAATCATATATACCAAATATTTTGTACCAGCCCAAAACAATAAAATTTAGTCAGAATTTTATGAGGAACAGGATCTTAAAACATGTACTGAAAATCAATATTAATCGCTCTTATCACAATGCATTTTGATTACCGGTAGATAATTTAAACAAATTATAGCAGTTCAGTGGTGAACTTACTATAGGAACCATGGCCTTTGGGTAGCAGCTGGGGACAACACTTAAAAATAAAAAATTTAATATAAAATTTAATTTAAAACTGCGAGTGAAATGACAATAAATAAATATAGTTATAATGATATTAGTTAAAGTTAAAACTTTCCAACATAAACATTATGCGTGGCAAAAGAAACTAGGTCTGGCACAGCAGATTATTAAATCTGATTATTAAATCTGATTATTAAATCAGATTAAATCGGCTCCATAGCTCCATAGTACAATTCCTTTGCTAAAACTGCTTAGCAAAACAAATGACAAATTCTCACAATGTAGCAAAAATCTGTATAAGCAGCAATTCACAAATCAGAAATGCAAATTTTCTCTTCTGCTGCAGACATGTTCCAACTGTCCAAGAAAAGCCGAACAAAACCGACAGCCTAACGCACATATTAGAATTTCTAAGTAGTCTGTGCACAAAACATTCAAGACAATAGGTTTATTTCCTTTCAAGTTATCAAGTCACTTTTGTAGCTGCTAAATATCATTGTAATTAGCATGACAAAAAGCACAATAATGAAGGAATGGAAATAAACTTTGTTCGTTATATGAAGATTGTAACAGCAGACTGACTTTGAGTATTGTTGACCTGACTGTAGCTTGATTTTGGTGTGCCAATGGATAATGCTTTGCGAATAAGACACTGGCACCATAGCAATTGCCAATTAACTAATTAATTATGAATTCAAACCTATCATAACGAAATACTGCAAACCTTATAAATCAAGTGGATGATCTTGTGATTCATACGTTTCTTTTTCAAAATAAATGCAGCACTTCTGTGAGGTACTTGAAAACAGCTATCTCAAGTATCTGGATTCATTTATAAATTGACATACATACACAATAGAATCATGACCAGAACTAGGGCATGACTGATTTTGAAGCAGGCGTTTCAACTAAGTGGGGCATAAAGATAAATAAACAGAATAACTAATAAACACTAGAGTAAAAATTAAGAGTACACACTAGAGTACTGACTAGGGGATGAAAGCTACTTCAACACTAAAGTAAACAAGCAAGCAAATTAATAGTTTACTGAGTAGTTGAAATCACCTTTATGTACAATGTACATGTATGTTATTAAACTGAAATTAAACGAACGGTCTAAGCGGATCAACAGATGATCATCAAATCACTTAACAGAAAACCTTTAAGATCAACAGATATTACCACAGGCAAGCAGCTTAATGCAATCTGATCGACGATTTCAACAAGAAAAGCCCATAAAGCCATAATTTCTCAAAATGTAGTAAATTTAGATGAATTCACAAGCAACCAGTAACACTTGACACAATCTGTAGACTTAATGCGTGGTCTACATCACAGTAATCAGTTTCTTTGTTATCATCTTTGTTTATGTTTTTGCACATGGTCATTTCCCTCAGCAACTTATCAACATCTTCATCTATCTTGAGCATTATTATGTTAATGATCATCATCAATACCCTCTTTGTCTTGGTTATCATTACCTTCATGATGATCATCATACTCACTTACACCATTGCAATCATCATCATAACGATCATCATCATCATCACCATCATCACCATCAGCTCATCAAAATTACACAATGCAGTGATAGTAAGTAATATACATGTATGTGATGCCAGTAGCCCCCAAATGTCAGCTTATGAAAAAGTGTTTCCTAATATAATTTAAGTATTAATGTTATTAAGTTATTATGTTAGTAAGTTCTGAAAACTTAACAAAGCATAATTTAAACTAATAAATTTATATATCAACAATCAAATTTAGGAGAATGGTTTGATTGCATCTAAACAAACGCACACACAAATCTGCCAATCCATCAGTTCATCTTCATTTCAATAAATAATACATAAGAAGTTAATGACCTAACCATAGAACATGACTTGAAGGGACAAGCTTCCCATTACAAAGAAGCCTTCTTAGAAAATGACCTATAATTTAAGCCATTACAAACCACACCTTAACTTTCTTAACTTTGAAACAGTGCTTAAAAATGATTTAATTAACAATGTTCAGCATCGTGTAAACTTAACACCTACAAAAACTACACTAGTTAATTGTCCTAGGAAAAAGTCCAAGAAAATCACATTTAAAGTTTCATCTGAACTGTCTCTAAACCAGATTTATGCAAGCAAGTAATAAATTTTAAGCTCTCTGAACACATTCGTGTTTGACCAGACACAGGCCTGAGTACAATTTAAACAGCAGTTCAATTAAACTCAATTTATTCAAAAAAAGGTCATAATTCACCAATCATAGAAAAGTTACTGTTACACAGAAGTGCATCCTTAGCCACGGCTAACAAAAATGTTATATGCCTTTCATAGTTCATCATGATAAAAAGTTTGCCTGAAAAATATGGCTCAGTATTAATACATACTGCAGCTTTCATCCCTTCAAATTAAATCTGTGTTGGTTCTGCACAAACCTTGGAAAAATTTATTAGCTTTTACGACTCTGTAAACTTACCCAAAATGCTCCATAATCTTCTACAGCAAGTAACTTTCAGACTTCCATTCCTAAATAATGGTTGCATCCTTGTCTATAAAAACAGCCTTTGGTCTCTTTGTAGCATTGAGTGTAACCAATTTTCATCTCAACCGGATATTCAATAAAAAAAGACTGTTAGACAGACATCCAGTGCTCCAGATTTGACTAACAATAAGTAATAAAATTGTCACTTAATTACACAAGCATTGTGCTGTAATTATGCCTGCAGCAAAAGCTCACATGAATTATCTAAACCCGACAGACCACCAAATAAATACCTTCACTCATCTCTACCGTCCCCTACAAACACCACTACCCCATCACAACCACAGTATACCCCTTCATTATACCTGTTCCTGTCTATTTCATATTTTTATTCATTTGGCTAACCAAAAAAAACTACAAAGCCTTGCCAATAGCCAATGATTAAAGAAAATATTGCAATTTTTATCTACTGATATTCTATGCTACCCAGGGCACAAAAATCTAATAGTGCCAGAGATCCTTGAATTCGGTTTGTGAAACTTATAGGCAGAGCCAGCAAAAACTAATTCTAAAGCCTATTTTCAACAATGCCCAACAGCAACTGAAGCAATTGCCATACAGTAGAAGGAACACTTTTTTGCTGCTGGTGGACTTGATGTGGGGCATGGTCCTCCTGAAATGTTAAACATTCGCCACCCCGTGCCCTTGATATTTTGAAATCAAATCCCAAGCCCTTCTCAGTACCTCTTTTTAACTTGTCTTTAACGCACCCTCGTCAGCCTCTTCTTCCGCCTCCAAGAAGTGCCAACGCTATATAAATTATATTATTTTTTTTATTAGTTTTGTAACAAGTTTAAGCGGAGTAAAAATGCATGAGAAAAGTCATTCGTTTTCACATACCTCTGTATTTCAATATTAAACTAAATAAACAGACCCGTCGGTAGGAGAAATAATCCGAAGAAATACGTTGTCATTCCGGCCACACCCGGCTTCACCTAACTCTTCCACTAAGCTAACACACTGCGAAAAGAATTTGAAAATTGATAGTACGCTCATCAATACAAGAAAATCTTCAAGCGGTAACAACTTTTACCAAGAAATGGCAAAGGTCTTTCTTTGAAAGTAAGACGCAAGCAAGCGAAGCACGAACCCGAGTCCGCACAACGAGGTATGCGCTACACGAGTGCAGAGACAACCTATTCACGTCTTTACTACGGATTCTGAATCAAACTCACCTCTGAAAAGTTTTAACCAATCCGTTAGTGTTCGTCCGACCAAACCGACCAACAGAAAATAATCATTGGCGATTCTCATAAATGAATCATCAAAACTGCACGAGTCGGCATAAAAACTCCCACATTCAGTGTCTACAAAACGTCAGAACCTTTCCCTAATCTGGGTCGTCGTCTGATCATGTCTCATTGGTAAACGTCCGCCCACTGAACTCGTGAACTGGTCTGATTCTCTCGTCCGACCAATCACAATAATCAGGCTCTTTTCTAGGTACAGTCACGTCCTTGATTTGACCCGACCTGGAACCATAAAACTAGACCCAAACGAATTTTATTCGCAAGTAATCGTCAGCGCACGGCGCACCGCGCTGAAAGCGAATCGGTCTGGAACTGGGTCATCTAGCTGCAATCGTTCAACAACCGACAGACAATACCGCAATAACTCTCGCCAGTCGAAAGGAGAATGTTTACTGAAATCCTCTAGGAGAAATGAATGCGAGAAAAGAACAATTATGTGCGATCTACGATAACTAACACACGGCCATCTACTGACGAATGGCGTGACCGTAGACCTAGTACCTACACGAGTGGGTTTATAGGCCTACATATCGACTGTGTGGGCCGGTGGCAGTGCGTAAGCCACAAGTACGCTCTTTATCTGAGCAGTACCGGCTAGATTGATGACGCTTACAAAGCTAAGCCGCAGGCGTATGTATACATGCCCTAGATCGTGAAGCCTATTTTGACGCCAAGGTCAACTGCGACCGGAGCCAAAAATGTTTGCTGTTCGTCCGACAGTCATCGTACCGGTGGTCCGTTGGTACGTTACTTCGGAACAAAATAACCGTAAACGCCCTTAATAAAATATCCCAGCGTATTTATGCATTTAGACCATTTAGATGACGTCAGCACACTGAAGTTATGTTTATACTGAGTGTGAACATGGCTAGAGATCCGCTAAGACTCGTGTCCGAGCACTTCATCCACGATTCCGCGGCCTCTAGCAACCATGAAGTGGTCTGACATAACAGCTTGTAACAGAGGGGCGCTTCATGGGTTCCTGTTATGCAAGCAATTTTTGCTCTATGGAATTGTATTCTCTGCAGATGCAGGGTGAGAATTGTCGGGGTTGGCAGGTTCAACCCCCCCCTGGGCGGCGATCATGGCGGGGTCGAGGGGGACAATTAGACCTCGACCTTTAACAGTGGGGACTGGGGAGCAGTGGGGGGGGGGACACGCCATGTATTGGACCCCCACATTTTGAAGAAACACCAAAAAGGTCATCAAAATTTTTTTGACTTCTTTTTTGACCAGATCAGTTCAAAACTCTTTTTTGACCAGATCAGTTCAAAAATGTCCCCTCACCTGTCAAACAGGATCTCCGCCACTGTCTCAGTTATTTTTTGCAGCGTTTGACTTCTTTTCGAGTAGGCCTACATTAAGTGAGCATAAGCAAGGTCGTCAGCACAGAGTCATCTGTCCGAACAGAATCTGAGATCCAGATGCGATTTTGCCTTAACTTTACCCTAGAGATCTAAATTGTGGGGTTTTGGGTGTGGCTAAATACTCTAAATTTGGAGGCTGCTAAAAAGTAATTTGATGACTAATTAAGAAGTCATCCACTCTAACTCTGATAGAAACGCTCGCAAGGCCATCCCACTCATATAGGCCTACATGGCCTAAAATAGTATCTTTCCTGACACAAAGTGTGCGGTTGACATTGCCAAGTGTGCAGTTCACTTGTCTGCAGAGTATGCAGCGTGTAGTATACATTTCTGAGAGATTAGCTCGAGTAACTACACACGATTTCATTCTGTTACCTGAATTTTTACTTACAAGTTCAAGTAGGCCCCTACACGTTGATAGTTCGAGGAAGAATGTGCAATAATCTCTGCACGTCGTGCACGAGTATTTCAGGCACTGCCCACTAATGCAAATGTCTCTCTTAACCTGGGAATCCGTCCACCGCAATCGTAAATTCCAAATTTCTAAACGTCGCTTGAAAGCTAAGCGCAGGGCACCAGCTTATTCACGAGTGCTGCGTCAAGTCTTGCAGAGGGGTTTCCAAAGGATAGTTAAGGGAAGTAGGCCTACTCGTTGTGTACAATATGCATGTGCGTTTGTCAGATGCAAGTAAAAACTATAGCCTACTTACTTACTTACTCACTCACTCACTCACTTTATAATACATCCTGCAGTTGCGGGTCTATAGTTAGGCCTTTACCTAGCCTATTTGGTCTATAATCTATATCTTGCCAAGTCATTTCATTAATATTAGCGAGTGACTGTCATATTTTTGTAGCTGTGATATTCAAACTTGTAGGCTATGCCTCTCGATATGCTTAGCCCTTTGGCAACGAACTCAACCAGCAGACCTGGCTGGAAACTGGAGACTTGAAAACACAGCAACTCGCTCGCAACAGCATGGACTAAATAGGGGCCTTCAGGTTTAACACGTGCACGATTTCAAGGACATCTGTGGTTTTGCATGTATCGATTATCCACGTGTAGGCCTAGGGCTACACTCAAACTGTTGTCTTGTTGCCTAGCTCGTGCTATGTGTGCACCACAGTATTCGGACATGTATCCAGGTTCTATACAGGCCTAGGCCTATATATATAGGCTTCCCTATTAATGAATTGTGCGTTGCATGCTTAGTTTAGCATGACTTTACCTATAGAAGTAGCCCTAAATGTACATTCACGTGTAAGCTTTAATGTCATAAACTCTTTGAACATGCAGATGGCCTAATTAGGCCTACTGCATGCGATTCGTTCTAGTCTAGCGGCTTTTCGGTTGGTATCATTCCGAAGTCTGAAAAATGGAGCAGGACTTGGCTCATCATCTCTGTTATGACGTAGAGTGGTTAAGCAGAAACTGCCACAGTTTGGCGTTATATGTGCTCATACAGAAGCAACATTTGTGTATAGTGTATACGTGCAGGGGCGTAACTTTGGTCTAAAAAGTGGGGGTACCAATTTTTTACATACACGAAGCAAGGCTGAGACTGAGATCTCTGGGAAGGCACAATAATAAAATATTGATTGGCATAGTTCAAAAAGTGAGGGGTACGGTACCAACAGTCCAAAAAGTGGGAGCTACGGGTACCCCTCCTACCCCCACAAATTACGCCTATGGTTACGTGCGCAGTGGCGGCGCGTGGGGGTGCAAGGAGGTGCGGTCGCACCGGGCGGCCACTTGAGGGGGGGCGGCACTTTGACTACTTGGAATATTTTCTAGGTGCTTCCTGTGGTCACCGTAGTGCCCCCCGCCATTTTACTATTTCACATTTTCCAAATAATCGAATGGCAATTTTAATTTTAATGAAGTAAAATATAAAAATACAGATAGTACATGCATGTTGCCCCTTAGTGCTCAATGGGGCACCAAAATCATACCTGAGAACTGCTTTGGAAGTAATGATCGAGGATATAACTGGATATATTTGGGGCGCCAAAATTAAATCTTATAAATTCATTTGGGATAAATTAGTTTAAACTGCATCAAAATTAAGAGTAAAATTATTTATCTTAACCCTCATTTTGGCGTCCTCTTCCCTTGGCGCCCGGGACACATGTACCCCTCTGTACCCCCTAGCTACGCCTCTGGTTTCTAGAAATAATGATTGATAGCGCTTGATTATATTGATTATGTGGCATTACCATTGATGCACACCTCTCATCCTCTAACCACAACTCCAACCTCAAACGCTCCTGTTTCATGCACATTCGTGACCTCCCACGCAACCGGCCCATGCTCGACCTTAAAACTGTCTCAACCGTTGCCACCTCCATTGTTCATCCAAAGCTTGATTACTGCAATTCCCTCTTCCTCAACCTTGAATCCACCCAAATCAAGTGTCTGCAACTTATCTAAATCTCACTAGCCATCGCTATCACTAGAACGCCCAAACATCATCATATCACTCCCATCCTCAAATCACTCCATTAGCTAAAAATCCCAGAGCGAATTCACTTCAAAGTCCTATCATTAACCTACAAATCCCTTCAATATTCCCATCCCAAGTACCTAGTACCTACGTGATCTCTTTACAGTCCAGGAAACCCGCTCCACCCGATCATCATCCTATCTCAGTCTTTCTCGACCGCCAGTCAGTATACTCATCTCAAGTTCTCCAGCCGAGCCATATTCAACACAGCATCACCATGAATTCCGCAGTTTCTCAGTTCCTCCATCATCATTGAACCAGTCCTTCATCCTCCTCCTCCTCCTCTTATTCCTCTATCATCATCTGGCTTTCCACTCAAAACTGGTCTCACCTTTTCTTGTACTCGTATACTCGGACTCACCTGATCCTCCGCCTTCCAATTATTCTCGCCCTAAACAACACCCGCCTTGACAGCTTCTCTTGATCTGGTCCCCTGGAAACTGGATTCAGACCTCTTTTTGACTACTCTCTGGAAAACCACCTCTGATTTGATTTGCTAATGCTAAAAGTACTTAAGTGCGCAGTACACAGTGACACTAGCACTGGCGTAAACTTGTCCAAAATATTGGGGGGGCATGGGGTGTGGACCAGAGTGCAAAAACAGTTTTTCTAGATGAAAAGTTGTTTTTTGTTGTTTTTGTCGTTGTTGTTTCTTGTTGTTGTTTTTTGCTGCTTTTTTGTTGTTTTGTTGTTGTTTTTTGTTTGTTTTGATTGGTTTCGTTGCTTTGGTTGTTTTTAAGATTTTCGGATTTCGGATCATAAAAATCATGAAAAATGGCATGAACAAGAGCTCCAACTCAGTTTAATTCAGTTGCGATTTTCGGAAATTAAAAATGATTAAATCAATGTTATTGAAATAACTTCTACAAAAATAAGAAATTTATTTAAGAAAAACAACAAAAACCAAATTTTGTGGTTTTCTTTTACTTTTGTTTTAAACCAAAAATCGAAAAACTTTTCACCTCTGGTCTGGCCAGTCAGCAGAGTCTTCCGGTGTAACGTTAATTCGTATGAAAGGGGAAGTTTTGTTTACATGTAAATTTGTTTCATATTGAAGATAATGAACATAAAAATAAATCTTTGTTTTCATTATGAATTTCTGATAGTATTTCAGTTCTGTGTCTCTGTTTTACTGTTTCTGAAGAAATTTGTCTATATTGAAACATAATATTTTAATATTTGAAGAAATTCTCCTCTCAATTTTTGGGGGGGCATTGCCCCGGCTCCTCAAATATTGGGGGGGGGCACGTGCCCCGGCTGACCCCCCAGAGTCTACGCCTATGGACACTAGTAGCGGATCTGCATCATATGCTATAATGCTACCGTGCTCTATACTACAGTAGGCTACTAATGGCTAAGGCTACTACTAACTACTACCATACACAACAGAGACAAAATTCCACTAGACTTACTAGACAGGCCTGCCGCCTTACGGGGGGGGGGAGGGGGCGGCACACTGTTGGTTCGCACCACCTTTGAAAAATCCACGCGCCGCCACTGTACGTGCGTCTTAGGCCCCTATACATTTTTATTAAACGCTGGACGACGGATATATCAGGATGCGGCATGCGGGATGTTTGCATGTCTATCGATGCGTTGCCTTGTATATATCGTATTGTATTGTATTCAATTATACTAAATTGCATTGCATAATGCATTGCATTGTATTGTACTCAACGTATCGTAGCCTATATTGTAGGCTACTGTACTGTATTATATTGTTTACCATGGGAAATATTGCACACTACTTCAACATCTTTCCCATTCGCAAGAGAAGAAGAGCAGCCAACTAAACTAACCCATGGCAGAGAGACAGTCTACGAAGTGTGAGTGAATTTGCTCTCTCATAACCTCGGCATGTGAGAGCGGGAGCATGGGTAACTCATCTCCCAGTGTTTAATCTAGTCCCCCTCTTCTGGGAGGGGAAACAAGGTTTCTGGGGGGAGCAAAGAATTTACACAAGATTTTGTCTTCCATCTTCAAAAAGTCTATGACTTTTCAAAATTTCATCTTCAAAAAAAGTTGATGACTTTTTTTTTTAGTCATTCGCCCGATTTTTTGACTTTTCTACAGCAATTAATTACTCTCTGAAAAAGTTGATGACCTTTGTTTAGGAAATCATCTCTCTGGGGGGGGGAAACCATGGATCCACATGTATCCTGGGGGAATTTTCCTCCCCTAAAGGTATCTACATTGTAATATTGCCGGCCTCTGGGGGGAAACATCAATCCTGGGGGGAACTTTCCCCCAAAGACGTCTAGATTAATCACTGCTCATCTCCCTCCAATCATCTCATCGACAGCCCGAGATCAGTATAACCCACATGTAGGCCTAGGCCTATTCATCCTATAGGGCCAAGTTCGCTCAACATTCATGAACTTCCTCTTCTACCTTATAATTACCCTTTGGTCCGCTACAATATGCCAGGCCTATATATGATATATCTGCTCCCTCACAGCATTTCTTCCGCAACACCGTATACATGTACACAACTCATCTACAGACCCATAGGCCTATAGATCTATTTTTAAACGGAATGGCCTGTCAAATATCAAAGCAGAAAGCAGATAAACTCATAATATGATACCAAGCCGAACTTGTATAGGGGCCTATATAGATTTTAATACGCAGCAGGATTTGTATAACATCTAGATTTAAGTATTTTGGTTGATCAATTTGTTTTTCTCCTGTCAATCAGGTTTTAACGCGGATCCTCTGTTCGGATCCTCTGTTCAACAGGAATCCACCACATGGGTCCTATGCCATGGTGTTGAGAGGGGTGATGAGAGACGTATAAATGGAAAGCGAGAGGACATAAGTGGAAATGGAAATGTACACGTTTTTCACTTTTTCTATAGCCACCGTATGGCCTCGACCCTGCTAAGTTTTTCACAAACTTATCGGGTGAGAACCTTCCAAACCGCTATTATATTATGTTTGTATGGAAGCCACGCCCGTCCCTGTGTACGAACCGTGATAGTCCGAGATTTCAATCTCTGAAATAATCCGCAGTCTGTTTGCTAAATGGCACCGCACGTACAGAGCTAGGCGCGTGTGACAGTGTAATGTTGTGTATACATAGGCCTAAAGTTCTCTCCGAAACAGAAATTAAAGTCGCGTTAAGGAGACCAGCTCGTATACCAACGCTATATCAAAACAAGTAGGCAATAAACAGTTTGATTGCCAGGTCAAAATCCTACCAGATATATCAAGCCGGTGACACAGCATGGTGCTACGGTGGAAATAGTTGAACATGGTGGTCATTAGTGGCATGGTAAAAAAAAAGGTCGCGTTGCTCATATCTAACAAATCAAGCCAACTGGCGTAACTTTCCCCACAAAGTAGTGATGACCAATCCCTAATTCCTCCCTCCCACATGTGATAAGTGAAAGATAACTTACATGATAAGTTATATAGCCTATAATATAAGTGATATATGTGATAGAGGAAAGATAGCCAATGTTATCTTATATAATTTATAAAGCGCCTCTCACAGCATAGACTATTCAGAGGCGCTCCCAGCGTGTCAGCCTCGAGGGAAAAGAAAGGTCTTTAAGCAGCGGAGAGAAGAAGGCGAGATCCCAAGCAAAATCTTGCTACGGAGAGAGGGGGGCAGGTCATTCCAAAGGGAAGGGCCAAGGATGGCAAACGCACGATGCTGAGCCATCGAAGTCCTTGCACGAGGGACAAGCAGATCAAGGCGGTCAGCAGACCGAAGAGGGCGGGAAGACAGAGCAGATAGAGGTTTGCGCATTAGGTCACAGAGGTATTTAGGAGCTTTTCCCAGTTGAGTCCTAGAGACCAGGAGAAGAACCTTGTATTGGATGCGGGAAGCAACAGGAAGCCAGTGAAGTACATCAGTCATAAAGGTAGTTATGTGAGAGAAGCGAGGAAAACGGGCAATGAGCCTGGCAGCCGCATTCAGAACAGACTGCAGAGATGAAAGGCGCGCTTTAGGGAGCCCAGCAAACAATGAATTGCAATAGTCAATGCGGCAGCAAATGAAGGCATGGACCATAGTAGTAAACACTGAAGGAGAAACTGATCTTCTTACAGCCCTCAAACGCCTCAGATGATAGAAACAGGAACGTGTCAGATGGGAGAGGTGTTCAGAAAACGAGAGGGTACTATCAAGGGTGACACCCAAATCCCGAACACTGGATGAAAATGAAAAAGCAGGGTATATTGACGACAGAAGTGGGATATCAAGTTTAGAAAGTTGCTGTTTAGTGCCAAACCAGATCAGTTGGGTCTTAGAAGAGTTAAGGTTAAGTCGATTTGATGACATCCAAGAGTGGAGATCATGTGACAGGGAATCAATGGATCCAACAAGGGAGATCTGCTGAGAGGATGGGCCTTGGACAAAGATCTGAACATCATCTGCATAAAGGTGACCAGAGGTAAAGTGTTTAGTAAATATAGAAGGAATGTCAGCTGTGTAGAGTAAGTACAAAATGGGGCCAAGGACAGAACCCTGTGGGACACCATACTCAACTCTAACCCAGGCAGTTCTGGAGTCACCAAGGACAATCCTCTGAGTACGGTCAGAGAGGTAAGATTTGAACCAAAGAAGAGGGAGACCACTGAGACCACAAGATAGTTCAAGACGTTGAAGTAGGATTTCATGGTCAACCATGTCGAAGGCCGAGGAAACATCAAAGAGTGCTAGAAGCGTCAAATGAGACCTGTCAATGGCAGTATAAATGTCCGAGAGAAGTGACAGGAGGGCAGTTTCCGTAGAATGGTGACCTCTAAACCCTGATTGACTAGAAGGGAGGAGTCCAGACTGTTCAAGATAGGGCAGAAGTTGAAGCGAGACAAGTCTCTCAAGAGTTTTAGAGAGAAAAGAAAGGTTAGAAATAGGACGATAGTTAGAACATACTTGTGAGTCAAGATTAGGTTTTTTGAGGGTAGGGAAGACAATAGCTTGCTTCTGAGATGGAGGGAGATGGCCCTCTGCTAGAGACCTATTGAACAAATATATCAAAAATGGGACAACATCATCCAAAACATTAGTAAGAATAAACGGAGGAAGCGGGTCCAGTTCACAAGATTTCTGATTTGAAGAGCTGAGAACACGTCGAAGATCAGCCTCAAGGATGGGACGAAAGTATGAGGAAGAAAACCTATGTAATAAGGAAGAATATTTTCCTAATAGGGCCTACAGTATAATATGTTGCGCGCCGCGGTCTCAGTTCCTTGCCATTCTGTTCTTCGTCTATATAGGTCTATATAGGGAATTGTTCATTCATGATATGCATCTGTCAACAGCAGCCGTACTCGTGGTTTGCACGGATGGCAAAAGGATGGTATACGCATGGTAAAAGACCTTTTGACTGAAGCGCAGATATGACAACAAACGTTGTTTGCACAGTAAATTCGTTTTCAGGCCAGATGCGTTTGCAGCGTCATGTCCTTCCGTCGATTTCGACAAGTCATGTTTGATCAGCTACAGAAACAGGATCTGCAGCTGTGACTTCACATTTCATCCGCCGCAATGAGTTCGCCACAATGATTAGTACTGTTATGCTGTGAGCAGCTGAGGACAGGTTGGAGCGATTTCTAAACAAGATGGATAATATTCCGCTTTCTGGCTCAGACTATCCATCATCCTGTCCTTGACATCATTTTGACACTTTTTCGTTCGACCCATTGATGGGCATTTCCCAATAATTTTAACAGCATATTGCCCACCATCCGTCTTACTATTGAGAGACAGGAAAAAACAAGTTGGTTCTCATCCTTTTCGTATACTTACTCCATCTGCAACAGCCGTTGACTCTGACTCTATAGCTATCTGTCGATCTATGTATATCTGCTGACCCTTGGACATAGGCGTAATTTGTGGGGGCACGAATAGTACCCGTACCTCCACTTTTTTTGACTGGGAGTACCGTGGCCCCGCTTTTTAAACAATGCCAATCAATAAAATTCAATAGTTTATTCCTGAGCCTTCCAAGATATCGCAGTCTCCTCCTTGTTTCGTGTATGTAAGAGAATGGTAGGCCCTACCCCACTTTTTAGACCAAAGTACGCCTCTGTCCTTGGATCTTGAATCCGAGCCGAACCAGCGCCTGTGACGGTGTGACCTCACGTTTGACTTCGAAGTCTTTTCTCTTCATCTGGCGCTGAAGAAATGCCGTGTTTACTATACTATCAAGAATAGTTTGCGTGAAAGGTTTGTAACTATCCGCAAGATCAAAACAAATCCTCAGAGGGTTATTATGTCTCTAAACCTGTATTTTATATTTCAGTCGGTATATGTGGGACTGAATTACACTAGGAATGCATGTAATTTGAATTCAATAGGCCAATTGATTTGCCTCAAAGTCCTTGTGAAATATAGACTACGTGTACAGTGTTTAATCTAGTCCCCCTGTTCTGGGGGGGGGGGGAAACAAGTTTTCTCGGGGGGGATTTCCCCCAAAAGGTCTCTGCCTTACAATATTGCTGAGCTCTGGGGGAACTTCAATCCTGGGGGGAATTTCCCCCCCCCCCAAAGACGTCTAGATTAAACACTGCTACGTGTATAACTATTAGCAGAAATTTGGACGCAAATTAACACTCTCCGCCATCATGACGTAGCCTATAATTATATACTCACCTCCGCCAGTGACATATTTTATCCGCGTACAGAAGGGTTTAATCATATCAGTATTATCATCAATCGTTATCAAAAATAGTCAGCATTAACAACAACAACAACCTGCAGCATGCAGCAACAACAACAACATGAGCATTATAAAAACAACTTCAGCACCACGAGCAACGCCATCGTTAATATGATCAAAAGCAAATCGTCATTAACCCGCCTAATTAGCCCGGAAGCCCGTGTGATATCGATTAAATGCTGAATCGTGTTGCAGATAAAGAGACTCTATAGCGGCTCAGGTTCGATTCAAGGTCGGCTTCTACTCGTGCGGAGGAGACAAGGCAGATAGGCGATCGACTCGATGTACAGCCGAGGATGCAGAGGTCAGACGGAAGGAAGACGCAACTACATATATATATTGACATGGACCCTGGGAAGCCAAACTGTGGGACGACCAGCCAAGTCCACGAGGAATAGCCTATATATATATATACAGGGTGGTCCAAAATAAACCGCACAGTGACAGTTTTCTTGATATAATGTATAACAATTCAATGTTTAATGCCATTTTTCTTACTTATTTATACATTTTCTCTGACGTCATTATTGACTTCATCATTGTTCATCATAGTTTATGGTAAAGAAGTTGTTGTTTATAAGAGATTGTGATCATGGGACGCTTAACTGAGAATGACCGTTGTCTAATTTGGAATCTATGAACTCAGAAACATTGGGGGTCGTTGCGTATGATGAAAGAATTTCCAAATAAGACATGGAAACGTCGTACTATCGATGACCTCATTAAAAAAATTGATACCGATGGTATACCGTCGTAGAAGTTTCACTACAGTGGATCAGCTGAAAGAAACAATCGTCACAGAGTGGGCCAAGCTGTCACAGCGTTTCATTGACCGCGCAATTGATCAATGGCGTCGTCGGCTTCAATGCGTTGTCGAGCAGCAAGGAGGACACATTGAACATTTTATGTAACGAAATCCATCCATGTAATGTTACAGTAAAAATAATTGCTGTGTTTTTGTGAATTTTCACGGTTATATTTGAATTGGTCTGACTAAAGTACTATCAATTTATCATTGTGCGGTTTATTTTGGACCACCCTGTATATATATATATATATATATATATATATGCGTGTAGCATTATGTATACAAATATATAAATGTAGGTAGACCTTACTGCATGACTGAGTCTTACATAATATATGCATATATATATATGCACACTATACAGACTAAAATTATACAAAAACTACAAAGCACAGATGTATACCTACACGCATATATATATATGTGTGTAATTATGTATGCATACGTATATGCCTATATATAGTGCATATACATGTATAGGCCTACTTTTTATACTTAAATGCATGCACACATACACATACACTACACACACATACATACATGCAGACATACATGCAGACATACACACATGCATACATTACATACACATATACATGCATACATACATACATGAACACACACATACATACACATACACATAAACATGCATACAAACATATACACACATATATACATACATACCTACAAGACGGAAATCATATATTAGGCCTATGTAGGCCATATTGTAGGCATATAATATGAGTGTGTATGTATATATAGTGCAGAACGCTACCAAATTATGAGGGCTGACAAGCAGTACGCACGGGTCAAGTGCGCAGAGTTCAGCCGCATATTTTGCCAGTTCATTCGACACGTGTACGGTCAGACGATAGAGGATAGGCATATAAGCCGAGGGGGGGGGTGACTTACTGTACAAAGGCGGGGGAAGACAATGTCAGGTTTTCTGGCTCAACTGTGACTTTGTTTCCAGCATACAATAAAATCGAGATAAAACGAAATATAGATAACGGCGAATTGTCTATATTTATATTAACGTAGGCATTGGAAGTGGTCGTGTGGGCGATCTATATAGCACGGTTTCCGAGAAATCATTAGTATAGGGAAGCCGCGTCACTGTATGTGGACGACTGCAGCCCTACGTGGAAAGCTGCTTCTTGGAGATCACAAGTAGGCCAAATACGTGATTACTTCGATGATGAGCCATTGTGCGATACAAGATGGCAGGAGACTTGGTTTAACAGCGCTTAAGCCTTTTGATATCCATTTGCGGACGTCTATGTTGCGTTGATTGAAGTTTCCAAAACAGCCTAAGATCACAAGTGCGTGAGGCACTTTCGCTATCAAGTTTCTGATTACTCTGGTAATCTGCTTCTATCTGTACACATTCTCTTGCAAGTAAATCTGACCGGTAAGACACTGCAACGCCAGAACACTGACCTGCACGCAACCATAATGACTATCGGACGTCCGCAAACATGACTTACTTTGGACCACTCCCTAATTTTGTCCGCATTCGATAGTTCCATCTACTTCTTCTTGGCGCAAGTCCGCACTCTAACGGAATAGTAAAGCGTAGATTACTCCATTGATCATGCAGAGTTAATTGTGCTATGGGTTGGGGTACTTCGACAGTGTCGTGCTGAGCAAAGGAACTCTCTAATAATTTTATATAACGGCCTCTATCCGCAAATATCCAGTCATAATATTCACTGCTGTGAATGCGGGTATTGGCGATGAACTAGGCAGTAGCCCACGATGTTATTGTCACTGTAGGCCTATTTCATGGCTGTTTCTAGCAGATGGCCCATGAAGTAAGTGCAAAATACTACTGCTGGTAAAATTACTTTGCAACTGGCAGTGCCGGATTTACGCATAAGCCAACCAAGCCAAGGGTTGGGGCATTGGTTTTCAACCGGAATTTCGTGGAACCTAAGGGTTCCGCGGGCGTCGGCCAGAGGTTCCGCCGCAGTTCAATATGAAATTAAAACAACAACTGAATCCACAAAAGGACGAGCAGCGAGCAGAATTCTTCACAAGTAGCTTTCAGTCATTCTTGCTTGACACGATTCCTTGTAAAAAAATAGGCCTAATTAATATCATTACGTTATTATCCCAACACTACAAGTTACATTTATTTCTTGAAAAATTAGACGAATGAAACGCGCTGGGTTCCGTGAGGAAACGAGAGTACTTTGTGTATGATAGTTCTATCACTGCAAAAAAGGTCAGAAAAACTACTGGCTCAGAGGCCTCATTTTTGGCAAAAAATAACTGCGCGGACGGCGGACTGTAGTGTGCAAGACCAGCAAGACTACAATCACCAGGAATACTTTTACAAGGCGATATTTTTAACACGTCCCCGTAGTTGCCATAGAGCCTGATCCGTGCTGAAATCCTGGATCCGCCCGCGGCTCTCATAGCGATTACTTACTGGAATGTGAGTTGCAAAATCGTTGTATTGCATTTACTGAAGGTTCTTTCTCAAGAAAGGCGGTGATGCAGCCCAAAGTGTATACAATCATGTAGGGAGTGGAATGGACGATGTACTGTGTCCGATAAATAGAAGCATTGTCGTCAAACACTCTTCCACGTAGCCTAATAATCACGTGCCACCACCACTCGACGTTCTACGCTATTGACAGCAACAAGTCGTTATGACCTTGTGAAGCATGATTGTATTGTAGGCTACTAGTCGAATGAGTCTGTTAAATCGTTAGACTATTAGGCCTGGCATGTCATTGTCAAACGAGTGAAAACGACAGGTAAAACCGCAAGCATTGGCAGAGTAGGCCCATATACGAAGAGTATTCATCAACTAATATAATCGGGTCATCAGATGTTGTTTTCATATCTTTAAATTACTCTGATTCGTGTTCTTATGTGGCCCAGGCCGTTAGATATGTGGGGGAAGACGAAAATGGGAATTCGTGGAGAATACGATAGAAAGGAAGGAAGGTATGGGCCGCCGAATTAGGGTGGAAGAGAGCCGTGGGAACGCTGATTGTGCTTTATGTCCCCAAAAATTTCCAAGTTAAAAAAATTACGATGACCTATTTGCTTTGCGTGTTTTATTGCCACTTCTCGACCCCAACACATTCTGTTGAAAGCATCTCACATTTGGATAGGCACCTAGATGACTTCCCCTTCCTCTTTTCTTTTCAGCAGACCTCACGTGGTCTTATAGCCCATCCCGAAATTGGGATCCAAAAGTTGTACCTTTTTTGGCTAACAGCGAGTGTCAAAAGCACATTTGGGCCCAATATTTTTAGTGGGAGCATGGCCTTCTGCCCATTTGTACCAGATCCTTTGAATATATTAAGCTGTAGCAGCTTAGACTACCACAATTACGTATTTAGGCTATATATCCTAGAGGAAGAATGCAGGCCTAAATGCTATGTATGCCTAAATACTGGATAATCATAGTCTGTATACGCGGCCATCATCTTCGATACGAGAGCCTCCTTAAACAAGCACCCGTTGGGCCGTTAACTCGGCATAATAACTGTGTATCCCAGAATTGCGCCAGTATAATATCGGCCAGTAATTAGTCTATGCATATATATTACATATATGCACATGATATAGGCCTACTCACGCGTAAGCATCACGTACAGACTCCATAAAAAGCTCAGCTGACAACTGTTCCATAGTCTCCAATAACACTAGTTAACACAAAACTAATAATTGTCCGACAGCCTTCGCGGATATGCATGCAATATTAGTAGTATCTGATATGTGTTATTTATTGACCTACTCGTAGTATAGACCTACTCAAAATGCGTGGTCATTTGAAAAGTCCTACTTTGAGGACAAAAGAGGCATGTATATATAAATGACATAATATAGGGGCCTATTATGTAACTTGTATGTGCAGATCAATAAATGTATGCATGTGCGCGTGCATTCATACAAGAACGCATAATTATATACATATAGTTGGTTTAAGGAGTGTTGTGAGGACACACGTTCCTTATAATTTGGGCGTGCAGTTGTGCCAGACTACATCATTTCATCACGTCCACTTCAATTTTGGATACACCTTCGTAGGCCTAAATAATAGACCACGTAGGCCAGTGAGCCTATAAATGTTATATAGTTATTCCGGTTATAAGAAAGAGGCGAGACCGGGTGAAGAAGTGCTTATAGGGGAGGAAAGCAGTCTGTCAGAGTGTCGCCTCTTGGCCGCCCCTATTTGTACTTCCCACTGAGTTTCCGCAGATCTGGTGACTCATCCCTGAGCAAGTGGGAATCCAACGGCGTTTCATGCACCGTTAGAGAAGAAGGTGAGACAATCGTCTACGAAGGGACAGACAGCTCTCACTCGATGCCCTAACAGATTTGGCATTATGATAATACGTTGCCAACCTGCTCATGCGTGTCGATGATTTTTTAGTGGATACGGTTCCGCCTGAGTGAATCGGACAAAGGCGTTGGCGAAGGTCGATGAGTGCATTTCGAAAGACAATGTTTGCGACGCATTGACCTTTCACATGGAACACCCATAAAGTCCTATATCCTACAGTCGCCATAGCAACCTCGACGCTAACTAGCCTACGTAGTATAACTCGTACCAACGAATTATCTCCGTGACCTTCCCATCAAACAGTCGCCTACCTGACAGCCTATCGTGCCGTCAAAAATCCAGGACATTTCCAAAAGTCTATAGCCTACAACCGGCCAAAATGCCAGCCTCTTTACCCCATGTCCTTCTCTGAACCAAGATCTTAGAACGGTGCATAATAACTATAGCACTCTTCTTCATCCGAAATTGCGCTAAATGAATACAGGTAATCTTTACCTGCGTCAGATGGTGTCCGATACAGAAGTTATCGAGTCCAATCTAATCTGATCTGATGCAGATCTAATCTGACCCAACGAGTCGTCCATTAAGGACGTCCGAAAATAATTACCTACTTTGGACCCACCCTCTTCTTCTCCGAATTAGTCCGTCTTTGGCATTACCTCCCCGTTTTTGAAGATGTCCGCATTTGGGTTGCCCTTCCTACAGAAGTCTTTGCGGACGTCCACATTGGAATTAGTAGTAGTCCAATGATTGGACTACTCCTAATTTGATATAATCTACACTACTCTAATTTAGGCTACTCGTATCTTATCTTGTTCGTCTCATCTTATCTAGAGACTTCTGAAACGCGCCTCTTGAACAACAGAAAAAGAGGCTTCTTGCAGTCGATGGATGTTTTGCACGAGACGATAGTTCGTGACACTAATGACTAATGCATAGAACAGTGGCCAGGTCAACTTCCGATAGGTTCAGCGGAAGAGACCAGAAAGCAGACAGATAAACAGGCTGGAAAAGATGAGTTATATAAATAAAGAATTCAGCCGCAGTTAGGAAACAGTGCGCTATATAATTATGGCTTAATGCATCTGCAGTGCCACTTGATATGTTTATGTCTTGTTTGTTGATCACTTAGCCTAGAAAAATCTGCGGGTCACTCTCAGCTGATGACCAACATGCTAGCCGTGGAATCATCTGGAATGATGCAGCGGGGACCAGTTACCGTAAATGAGACCAGGACCAGCTATGTTATAGATCGCAGACCAAATGGATCAGATGACACTTGTTGTTGCGTCGTGCTTCAACCGGTTAGTAGAAGCGGCTACAACCTGTTTGCACTTTCGCGATTATTTGGCCCAATTTAGTCGAATATTGCCTCCTTAATGTAGGCCTATACCCTACCGCTATATAGGCCTGACAATGATACTTAACCGATTGATTGGAGTGTTTGCCTTATAACGCGGAGTTCACGGGTTCGAGCAGTCCGTGAGAAGGTTACATATGATGTGCTCAGCGCCATTGATTAGATACTTGGTCATAATATAGTAGCGCTCAATAAATACAGAACTAATAATATACGTGCCTGCCTTGACCTATCACAGATCTACCACTTCCGGTTTACTTCAGGATTTCGGTCTCGAAGGTGATCTCAAGACATATTTCGTCACATTGTCTTCCAGGTGTGATTTTGATTTACGACAGTCAGCAGATGATTGTTGTTTGCCTGTTGCAGTAAATTTGCTCCACTGGCTTTCAAACGAATAGATCTCTCTGCGGTTTTCCTATCCGTTTCACTAGGCCCTATTGATCGCTGATCAATGCATTATTCACTAGCTCTATAGAAGTTATTGGATCAGACTGTAACTATATCGATTTCCCATAAATGGTCATCGCCTGCGAAGCTGTGAAAGACGAAGACGTCTTTGAACAAACCAATAATTCTGGACTGAGCTGATAAACAGCTACAAGAAAACGACGCAGTTATACTTAGTCGGAACCGATTGCGAATCATCGGATGATGAATGGAGTGTAAGACGTAAGACTGAGATAGAACTAGGCCTACAGCTGGTCTCCCGAATCTAGTAAATTTCTTGTATCCTGTGTTGGCAACAACAGTAGAAAATGGTTCCTGAATGGACTCTCGTAAGCGGTCTGCCACAGGTCAGGCTCAGCATGGTCGAAACTCTTTGAACAGATTATTAATTTTCGTCGCTGCTGTCATCATTGAAAGCGTTGCTAACGACGGCGCTGCGGACATTGCCCCCTCTGCCCCTCTGTCGTCGCTATACCTATACCGCTGGCGATTCCGTCCATAATGATGAAAACTGTTTACATCATCAGTGCTTTCAGTTTAGGTGAAAACAGACATCAGCTCACACGCACACATACAAACACGCACGCACACAGACACACAAGCAAGCACACATAAACAGACAGTCGTGATCTAACTGTTTCCGGCACATATTGTAATGGACGCATTTGTTTTGAAGTTTTTCGTTCTGGTAAATAGTAAACAAGTACTTCAACCGCCGGCAAAACAATCGGCTTAGCTGCTCTTCGTTGCATTCTCGATGAATAAAAACGACGAGAGTCGTGCATCAGTAAGGCGCGTGTCATTCTGTCCGTGGGGCATCTGGGTCAATAGCTCATGTATTCATAGACCACCTCCTAGGGCCCTTACCCACTGGGTGGGTAGGACAACCAGTTGTGTTGATGTGTGTATTGAATTTAAGGATGCTAACCTAGTTTCGGCATGGATGCTTGCGGTGCCGGATTTAGGCATAGGCTAAAAAAGCTACAGCTTAGGGGCTCACAATCCGCAGAGGCCTTAAAAATATCAGAATTTTTGGGTGGGGCTTTTTAGATTGTATATATATATATATATATATATATATATATATATATATATATATATATATATATATATATATAATATATATATAACATAACATAACATAACATAACATAACATAACATAGCGTTTTATTGTTCCAAAACAACAATTGTACATATCGATTATTTAGTTTACATATGACCTCAGTCATGTTTTAAACCAAAGTAGAAGAAAAATAAGCAGAACAGAACCATACTGATCAAACAATCATCACTTCAGTTCGCATGTGACATAGTAAGCCTATTGGCCAAAGTCATGTCCCATACTAAAGCTTTTGGCTTTTCTTAGATCATAGATGTACTTAGGAGATATACAGTGACTTATGGTCCAATGGTGGGATTCATTTAACGGAGGGATTCATTTGGACGAAAAGGGAACCCAGAAGGGATAAGATCCCGCTAGGAAGGGTCCCCCATTTTGCTATTAGTACATTACATGGCGGCAGTAAAGGGTAGTAAAGGTAAATTCCACTGCAATCCCAATCAGGACAGGTGGCGATCAAGCAAAAGTAAAAGATATTAAGTAACATTCTCCTTGTGCCGTCGGCTCTAGGAGCCCTAGCGATCGTCATTAAGTAACATTAGCATACATTAATCTATATTAATCTATGTTCTAGCTTATGTACTATCTCTCTCTCTCTCTCTCTCTCTCTCTCTCTCTCTCTCTCTCTCTCTCTCTCTCTCTCTCTCTCTATATATATATATATATATATATATATATATATATATATATATATATATATATATATATATATATATATATATATATATATATATATATATATATATATATATAGAGAGAGAGAGAGAGAAAATGTAGAACCTTTTTAAACGGCTTGTGTAAAGCAAATTCTATCTCGCCTGAGTTAATCCCCGGTGCCTCCGCCATTTGCCGCCGCCGCCGCCGCCGCCACTAAGCCCTCAAGTGGAAACCAGTCGCTAAGCTATCGACTGGAAGCGACTTCGTTCCCTTAATATTTGCTTGTTGTTTTAATCGCCGATTCCGAGTTTCGATTTGACGAAAGCATCAGCAGCAGAACAGGAGCAGCAGTTGCCTATTTAAGGTACGAGCCATAGTGCAACGTCTAACATCGATATCAGATCACCAGTTCTTTATTTACTATACCTGACTACCTTAGTCTACCTACCTACTATAGTACTTTGCTAGCTATACTTGCTACCGCCGCTCAGATGCCTGTCATGTTACATTACGTCACGCACTTGTTTTCATCGACAATGTCGTCTCTTCGTATACATGTATACATGCATACTTGTTCAACTGCTTCTGATTGCTGACTGGATTTATCAGTACAGAATGGATTGCAGGCTGAACAAGCACTGCAGTGCAGCCTTGGACTTAGTCATAGGTTTTATTCCTCTTATAAATACTCAGGTGCGTCCGTCACCTTTCATAAATTCACACTAACATTTCACAGTCATCGGTCTTGGCCTTGTCTGCATGCTCACATGGAGCGGAACGCATATAGTACCCATATTCCCATATTGGACCCGTATAGAGCCAATATGGGTCCCATCTAATGCCTATACGGTAATGATCGACGGCACGGTCAGTATAGTATGCGATAAAATGCATTTTACTGTTAGGTAATCAGTTGACATACCTGATTACCTAAGAAGTCGATAGCAAGTCGGTAAGTCAGTCGATAAGCCTAAACGACTTAGTCAGTCAATAAGCATGTGACTTAGTCGACTGAGTTGTTAAGTCAGTCGCTAACTCGCTAAGTTGGACGTTGTCTCCTTAGTGACTGATCTCCAGGTACTAGCCTGAGTAAATGTATTCATTTTAAAATAATTTGAATTTTTCACTTTCCCTTGCTATTAAAGTATTAAAAGGTAGGCCTATATTGTTTTCAAGTTTTGTGAGATCTTCTGGTGTATTTTTTAACAATGGGCCTGTAAGCTTTATATAGCTCACGGCCTCACCAGGTCTAAATCCGGCACTAGATGCTTGGTAGGCTAGTGGTTACTGGTTAGCATTCTGGAATCTCAGTTAATCTAGAGCTCGGGGTTCAAATCTCGCCAGGAAAAAGATATTTGTGAATTCTGCGCTTCGTCTAGCTGCTCTAGCAAACTCAGCTACAAAAATTACTATAAAGACCTACGCTGTCTCATACGGCGAGGAAAAGAACTCGCCACTCGCCCTCATATGCTGAGGCCAAGAAAACAGAGGTTGCTGGCTCTTTTACCCATTGCTTATTCCTACTCCAAGCCTTTAAAGAACTGTGGCTCTACATTTTCAACAGGTTTTCGCAGAGATCGATAATGCATTCAAACCTGACAAGTTGTTTTCAGATGATAAGCTCACAGAAGTCCAGCCAAGACTGTTGTGGTGTATAAGTTCGATGCCTAAGCTACTCGACTCTGCAGCAGAGGCCTATCTTTTCCGCTTCAGTGGTAAGCCTAATAAAAAATTATCGTTCAATTGTTAGACGCTTCTACCAGCAGTTGTACAGAGTGGCGTTGTTCAGAGGGCGATTTAGGCTCAAGTGCAACATAACAACAATAACAACAACGGCCATCGACTTACTGGGCATTTACCTTTCCTCGCAGGTAATTAGGTTACATCATTCGACAACAGGGTTCGAACTCCGGACATTGCTCGAGGTGAAAGGCAAACGCATAACCCAGCGTTCAGCTGATTGATCGAATCCATAGGAGGCATGTAGGGCCTATAGTATCCAAGGTGCCATTAATAACAGCGTTAGTATTTCCCCCAAGCGCTTTTGAACGAAGCATACAGCCATTTACAATCGTTTAGCTCTATCTTGGGGCAGCACGTGATGTTAATGTACTACTCATGTACCGTCACTTAGATCTACCTTGGGCATCACATGCTGACGTATCACATATATCCAAGTTAACGCTGCTGCTTGTTGGCCTGTACCATTTTGAGTCCCTACACGAGGATCCTAAATGGCGTGGCACCTAACTTAACAGCTGCTCTGCCAGCTCTTGATCTGGACCCCTGGAAACAGGACTCGGACCTCCTTTTGACTATTCTTTGCAAAAACCCCTCTGACTTGACGCAGCGCTCGTGAATAAGTTGGTGCCCTGCGCTTGGCTTTCGGGTGGCGCTTTAGAAGTTTGGAGATTACGATTACGATTACTTACATTTATAATTGAGAAGCAGTGAACGAGGGGTTTGACGTGTATTTGCCACGGTGTGTGAAGTGCTGGCGCAGAACATCTGCAAGACTCAACTAATGGGGATAACGTATTATGTTACTACAATTTGGGTGGAACTGTCAACAAGATGAAAACAACACTTAGGCCTAGACGTCGTTCATCAACCCTTGAATGGGGTAGAAATCTAAGCAGGTCTGTGTTTACACGATTCACCGTTTATTCCTCGGCCCCAGGGGCGGGGCAAGAAAACTGGGTCGATGTATTCCTACGCCGGCGGAGGACGATTAGGAGGATCTGATATTATTACCGGAGATTATTCGCCTTGTCGCCCGCGCGGTGATCAGGGATCAGCTGGACGTCATTAACCCATTGAGAATAAACGCTCACATTAGCAGTTAAATTCATGGAAACATAAATACCCACGACCGTACATAGGCCTACATAGACCAACAACACGTATCCGCGCAGATACATATTCAGTCGTCGTATACGAAGTGCAACTGAATGGAATAGAAGGCAATAAAATGAACTAAAAGAATAATAAAATGATAATAAAACAATCTAATAACTTCTATAGCGCCATTGTGATAAAATTGCCTAAGGCATCAGTGGATGGTCGCTACTAGGCAAATCGTTATGCAAGCCAGATTAAAGGGTGAGCCGGTCGAACGCCAAGAAGGGTATTCCGCGAAGTCACGGAACAGCCTATAGGCCCTATACACGGGGGAAATGAGTCAAAGAAGAGATAAGATTTAGTCGAGATCGGAATCATCGGCCAAACAGACTTTGCAGAATGAAATGCTGCTGGATGAGAGTTCCAGAGCCTACAAGGATAGCAACAGAAAAGGTGCTGCTGCCGAGAGCTGTCCTTGTCCATGAAATAGTCACATTAAGAAACTAGTCTTGTTGTCAAGACCTTAAACCTCAAGACCAAGACCAAGATCTTGAACTTCAAGACCAAGACCAAGACTTTGAACCTCAAGACCAACACCAAGACCAAGACTTTGAACCTCGAGACCAACACCAAGAACCTCAAGACCAAGACCAAGACCCAAAAAATCGCAATCAGGTCAAGACTTCTAAAAATTGTCAAGTCGGAATATTCGCTATTTTAATGAAAACATGAGTCTTTTATTTTATTCAAGCAAATTAACTTGAAATGCAAACTGCAGAGAAATCAGAATTTGTATTCAAAAGTCCTTCATGCAAACTATTATTCCAAATGCCTTTTGTATTTGATAAAAACCAATTCGCTCAGAATTTTCTGACCAAGACGTGCCTGGTGGGCCTCATAAAAATTCCGTCATGTAAAAAAATACGTTATACAGGTGCTGAAGTCGCTGACACACACACACAGTAGCTTTTCAAGCACTGGATGTAAATGTACAGATAGTGAGTCTTTTTGAAATCTTCCCATGGTTTATCTGATACAGAATAACTGTTGCTGCTGCCAATGGGTTTTCCTGACCAACAAGACTTAATGTATCCATCCATAGATATTGGTCGTATGATGCAAGCAGGCTTGATACAGAATTCTTGAGTTCTGTTAAATGACTGTTTATATTGACAGCCGGTCTTGGTCTTGCGAGACCAAGACCAAGACTTTGAACCTCAAGACCAAGACCAAGACCTTGAACCTCAAGACCAATACCAAGACTTTTGGTCTCAAGACCAAGACCAAGACCAAGACTTTTAAAAACGAACTCGAGTGCACTCGAGACCAAGACCTTGGTCTCGAGGACACAAGACTGTAAGAAAGTCAGAAGACCTGGTCGAATACATAGAGACAAGTCTTCGCGTCAGCATAGACTGAAGACAGTAAGGTTGATTTAAATGTAATATTATCTTTCATACGATTAGCCCAGTCTTGAAAGTCAGGCCTAATCGCTTTTCTGTCGGCAACAAATGCAATGTTTTAGGATCGGTGATATAAATAATTCTTTGGGAGGTTTTATAAGCAATAGCTCAGACCAAAGTATTTTTGACTCTTTCAAGCTTCATCGAATTAGCTTCGAAATGCCAGCAAGAAACGATCGAGATGCGGCAGCCGATACAGCTGCATACAGCAGAACAGCTATAGGTCCTAAGACATTAGCCAAACAGCATTGAGCGTCTCTGATTAGCGAATATTGTGAGAGGTCTTTTATAAGCCTAAATGTTCGAATACAATAGGGCATACAAACCAATTAGCCAAAGAGCTCGATCAGGGCAAAAAGGAAATTTGGTGCCAAATCCTACGTACGATATCATGGATTTTATGCCCCGACATGTATAGTGGTGGGCAGATCTGCATAATGGAATTACTGTCTTCAGTGAATTACGGGTAATTTGAGTCAAACGCAACGCCCTAATTGCGGGCTATATAGGCCTAGCAGTTGACTTGTAGGCCTATTCATAGAAGTGCCATGGGTAGATAGAATCAAAATAATTAATTTTGTTCAGTTGTTGCGGAGCATCAAAAGGGAGAAACTCAGTTTTTTGATGGATTTAATAGCAATCCGTTTTCTGCCATACAAGATTGAACTCGGTTAAAGACTGAAACAGCGTGAGATCGCAATAGACGAGGAGGAATTAGGCCTATAATTATCTAAAGAAATGTAGAGTTGAGCGTAAAGATGTTGTTTTAGACCGCTTTGACTCAATAAAACACTTAGTGAAGTGATGTATAAAGAGAACGTTATCGCGGCTGAAATCCTTTAAATAGGGACGCCGCAGGTGAGTGGTACCTGGTCCGACATTGCTCCACTGATGAAGACAGACTGAGTGAGGGGAGTAAGATAACCGTATCAGGTCTGGAACCAATTTAGGGCCAGACCTGATACATCAAACCATTGCTCAAGGCGATGGCGCAGGATATATGGTTGAGACGAGAGCTCTGTGAGTTGTGCTGCTTGAGAAATAGAAGCAACTGCTGTTGCCAAATATACGTTTCAATAATGACATCTCGTAACTTATAGTCCTACAAACAGAGTGAAGCAAGTGAAAAGACTGAAAGTGTACCTATTCTGACAAATAGTCGCCTAAAGCAATCCGAACTCGTTGGTGCAGTTGGTGTTGGTCTCGACTCTCGAAGCTCTGTCAGAAGGAAATAACAGCATGTCGCGATTCACGCACGCCTTGTGATAAAGCTGACAGTGGCCTTTTCCTGAAGGGCTTCCAATAGGATAGAAAAGAACTAAATATAATTTTTGGATGGAAAAGGATAGAATAAACTACTGCTGAATGCAAGAGGATAGGATAAAGTGGACTATATATAGCATGGTAGAGCTGAATCAGCTGATCAGAGTGCAATGGAACATAACAGAATTGAACGGCACATATATACTATAGAATAGAATAAACTGTGTGCAAATCTAGTCGGGCCAAAGTCGGATCAACAGCAAGATGCCAGAAGCTAGCTCAATGCTGGCTCCGCAGCAATGGAAGGCAGGTGAGAGGATACAGAATTACAGAGGCATAGACAGAGGCATATAGAGACAGCGAGAAGCACAAGGAAGGCCGAGACACGGAGAGAGATACTGAGAGAACTCACAGAGCAATTATTTCCTGGAAATAGAACGTTGTGGACAGACTCGCCGAGAGGGGGGCAGAGGAAATGCCCATGGCCCGGTGATTTTGAGGGGCTCCCAATCAATTACTTATAAACGATTTTGCTACAGCTAAATCCATAAAAGTTGCTTCTTGATTAGCATAAATTTAAAATTAACAGCTGAATAAAATCATAGTTGTGCACTTTTATTATTTCAATTTGTCTTTTTTTAAAAATAAATTTCCTCATGAAGCCTAAAGATAGTTTAGAGACCCGTGACTGCTCTGCCTAGGAGCCCTGAATTTCTGTCGGTGGGCCTGGTTTTGGAAATGGGTTGTTGAAGAATACTGCAATGGGTTCAACGTGTTGCGAACTAGGCCGCCTACAACTTTAATGAAGCTGCAATTGCTTGATTTTGCACAAGGCCTATTTGTTGTGGCGAAAGGT